>JANTPZ010122298.1:0-15290 GCA_025593235.1 Vachellia pachyceras | reverse complement strand
TATCTTAAGAAAAAAGGTTTCAATATTTTGGAGATAGCTAGCCACCTTGTGTAATGCAAATTAGAAGGAATGATATGACTCAGTTCTCAAAGACACATCGGCATTTTCTTCTTTGCATTAATTCTCAAAGAAATGAGAAGAAATTGTTTCCTCTAGAGCTAGTCCTCGTTGCCTATAGCTATACGTATGTATGTAGCCTGCATATTATTCAGCAGTTTTAACTGGTTGAGGTGTAGCCACTTATTAAGCCTCTCTATCGCAGAAAGAAGAAGCTTATTAAGCCTCAATTATAAGTAAATGATTTTGCTTGCTAGCTTGCACCAAAAGAAATCAAAGATCTCCTGATCGACTTAAAAGGGGGAATATTATATTGGATACAATTTTCCCACATGCATATAATGTCTCTAAATCTCTACTGATAAGTTCTCTAGTGTCTTCAATTTTATACATATGTAGGATTTGTGGATTCTAAAGTTTACATCAGCATTGCAATTGACTGATGATGAGACAACATTAAGTTACTCTTGCTTGTTTCATTACAATCTCAGAGGAACACACACACACCACATCTGACTCTAAATATATAATTTCCATATACTTTATCTCCTTCATTTAATATTTTTTTTAACATTTATCTCACTTTCTTTGTCTTACATATTTAATATAATCGTTAAAGAGGGGTATTTTAGGAAAAGTGGCACAATTTTTACATGGGAAAACTGTCCATAATACCTATTTGAAGAATTAACTGTCTGATGGTATCTGAATGTGATTGCCTCGTACTTTCTCTTTATAAAATTTTTCCAAGTATCATTGTAAAAAAAAAAAATCAAGTACCTGTTGGACCATTAATTCTATCTCCAAACAAGCATTCAGTCAAATTTTTTTTTTCAAGTTTTCAATATTTGTAAATTAGTTAACTAGCCATGTCTTATATTTATGACCTGAAATCTAGCCAATATAGTAACTTGAGCAACTTGCATATATAATCACAATTCCTTTCAGCTACGTTGTAATTCTTGTTTAGTGATCGACTTTCAATAAAGAAAGTTAAAGAAGAAGGCATGTAAAAAATTTGCTACCTCTCGAAGGGACTGACTTTTCCTTTCTTGGGGAACGAGGGGACCACATTTAGATGCTAGAAATTAAAGCAACTGATTAAGCAGATTAAATACTGAAAGCTTTTGAGATCAGCGTCTCAACTTAACGTAACCTTAACAACTTAATGTAATCTTAATACGAAAATTACATCAAACATCGATCTTATGTGATTGTCGGTAAATAACCGAAAAGGATCAGAGGGATCATCAACTACTTTACTGGGACAGGAGAATCCATCCATCTGTCTAATCCCATGAACCAGAAGAACTCAATCACCAAAATCATATCCTTTAGTTATCCGATCTGTCAAACTAATTAACAAGATTCCAATAATGCATAAAGTATAGCGAATTACAAGTTTCGTTCAAACATGATCGTCTCCCAGAGACCGATCACTAATATAAGACAAACAGCTCATTAAATAGTTAATGGTGTTAGTAATGCTCAGTAGGAGAATTTATGTTCTTGTGGGAAAAAAACACTACCGTTCTTTTGGTTCAAAATTATAAGCTCTTTAGTTTTAACTAATTTACACCTTTCAATTAAGTTAATGATTTTTAAAATTATACATTCTTTCCATGTTTTCTATTATTCATTTAATACGATGTCTCAATAAAAAAACTTTCTAATTTGTTACACCTTCAATTACCTTGGAAGACAAAAAGATGCCTTATATTTTTTTAATGGAAGTGTTTGTGTGTCACGGATTTGATCAAAAGATAATGGCACTGTTTGGCAACCCATTAAAAAGCCTCAAAAGTACGTTCAACAGTGTTTTTTCGTAAAACGAGATAATTTTCTTCACATTTTTACCTCGATTTGAAAAATACTTCTCCATCTCGTTCCAAACGAGCCATAACTAGTAGTTGCAAGCTAGAGAATCTGTCAAATAAGCCTCTTGACCAAAAGAAGCAGGTATATTAGTAATGAATAATGATGTATCTGCCTTGACAAGTAACTTTTGTTTTGAAAGGTATTTTAGTTGTAAAAAAACACTTTAATTTCTTTTTTTATAAATCAAAAGTCTGCCAAACTGTTGTAAAAAAATATGTATAATAATGAATATTCAATTAATTCTATATGGATAATTATGACATACAACAAATTATATATACATGTTCTTGTCAAATTATGTAACGTTCTATGGAAAAGAATACATGTTCATTTATAAAAAAATAATTTAATTTTGACAACTGCGTTCAAAATATATATGGGATAACAAGCTGTCTCATCTGTGATTTATGTGTTTGGAAACTCCGCTGGGAGAAAAGAATTTTGTTAGGAGAAAGGAGTTTACGAATTTCTAGATGGTTTTGCGGATTTCGAGATGGTTTTTATAGATTTTAAGATGGTTTTTACATATTTTGAATTGGTTTTATTTCGATAACGAAATTCCCAAACAATCACATCATTCATTTAATTTATAAAGCATTGGGATAATGATTTCTGTAAAGAATGGAAACTTCGCGGTCAATTCTTTTTTGCTTTAGTCGGTGGGCAGATTGTACCGGTCGGTTTTGATGCACAAAATACAAATCAAAAAATGAACTCTGTGGATGAAAATTATGTTAATATTCATCAGTAAGATAATTACATGCTGTTTTTTTGTCTTTATTTGCTTTATTTGCTGCCTTTTGGAGTCATTAGTAAAGTGGAGCTTTGATTGCGTTAAACTTGAGGGCGTTGGTTTTGGATAAAATTCAAGGGACTGATTTGGAAAACAGAAAGGCAACTGATTTAGGAGAGGAATAAGAATAGTAAATTGGTAGCCCCACAAATAGGATTACAATGAATAATACCACTTCTAATCCTTAATATGACTGCCAGTTAATTTTTGTTAGGAAGATTAAGGAAGCTACATACTACTTAAAATTATTTATTTATGATATTATCAGAATATATATCAGTTTATAAATCAAGTAAATTAGGCTATGTTTGCTTTAAAGTTATGATAGGAAGTTTGAACAAATCGAGATAAAACTTATTTTATACACTTATCTGGTAAACCGTAAAAGTTGGAAAAATAACATATCGTTAATTCAAACAAGCCTATCTTAAAAAAAAATTACATATATATAAATAGTTTTAATTAATGTTTTTCGCTTCTTTAATCTCCTTAAGAAAGCATAATTAGCTTTTATATTAACGAGGGTTGGTGTGGTAATAAAAAAACAAAATATAATAAAAGCATGATAATAAGATGGAGAGTGGGGTGGCAAATTTGCTGTCATTACGTAGCAAGAGGAGTGCTGGAATTTGGAGGGAGTCGTTGATGTCTATCATTTTGCTTAATGCATAATCATTAATAGTAATACCCACTTCACAGCGTTGGCCTTTTTCAGGCAATTTGTTTTGTTTTGTTTGTACTATAATTAATTTTGCTCTCACACCGTCACTTGATCAAATTTTTCCAGAAGCAAATGATGGAAAAACAGCTGTATGTTAATCGTCAATCTGATCTGCAGTGATGATGATGATGATGATGATGATGATGATGATGATGATGATGATGATGATGATGAAGAAGAAGAAGAAGAAGAAGAAGAAGTTAATTGAAATATGTAGCTCATCGATTAATAGTCATAAGCATGCCTTGGCCAGCTTGCTGCTAGCTTTATCTTCCTCCATTTGGTTGCAGAAAGAATCTTCCAGATAGTATGAAGCAAAAAGAAAAAAGAAAACACTAGTTTGACCTTATCTAGTTTAATAATTTGTGGGTCAAAATATTTTAATTATCGTTCAGAACATAACAATTATTTGAAAACTTGCTGAAAAATTCTCCCTTGTAAAATTTATTGCTTAAAGATACCTAAAATTTGTTTTAGTATATAATTACAACCTATAATCAGCGAGTGCAATTCTTTTTATTCATTGGATACTTACGGATTATATGAAGTGAGAACAAAATTAAATAGCAGCCCAGTCAAATGGGTCTCTTGATTAGGAAAGACTCGTTGATTAAAGATATGATTGGGCCATAGCAACGGGCCTTGATCATTTCATTAAGATTAAACTTCCTGAAATGGACTCATTATAGCTTCAAAGAAGAAGAAATAAACAGTAAAAATAGGCTCATCTTTATTTTGGTACAGAACGAGCCAAAAGGCATCAAAGAAACAGAAAAGCTAAAAAAAGGGGGAATAGATCCCAGTAACTCGTCGGACACAAGAGTCCTTAAATGATGAGGACAGTTATCATAGTAGATAGAATTCGACAGACCCTCTTTGGCTAACGCATCGGCCACCACGTTTTGGGTTATCGAAATATGGATAATCTGCAAACTCCAGTTGAGGGAAATGAATTGACGTAGCTGAAGAAAAATAGGCTCATCTTGATTGATATATAACGTTTCACGGGGTGACGTGAAATTTTTGTGCCCCTTTCATGGGTTTATTCAAGTTGCCATGCTTAATAAAGGTTAGTACCCGTATTTAGTACTTAATAACATTTTAAACATAATTATCTTCAGAGAAAACACACGTCCTTTACCGGAACATAATTTAAATAATCATCCTAATTAAAGTAAAGCCTAACTGACGACTGTGTTTCTTACAGAAACTTTTTATTTTATTTTGGGGACACACACGCACGTTGAGTCTCCAAATCTGACCTGAAAGTCTCCCAGTCCATGCGTACACCGTAAACACACTCATATATATATAAGCGTGTTTAATTAGCAGCGCCTTTCCCTCCTGTCCTGTAAACAAGGCCAAACCATTTCCTAATGTTGGAATAACGAAGCTTTATTAGAACGTTAACCCCATTTTCCAAGCTGACACTTTCGTTCCTGGCACATTCTGTGTCCAGGGACATTTGTGTCCACACAATCCCATTCAACGACGACAGGCAAAGTTAAACATGGCACTACTTCTGCAACACAAATTCATTCTTTTCATCCTCCCTCTCCTGTTCCTTGCGGCGGAAGTAGATGCCATTCCTCTCGGCGGCGACACCGGTCTCAACCCTTTCGACCTCCCTGATCCCTTTGACTTGCTTAAGCCTGATGAAGATCCTTTACCTGATACTGATCCTATTCGCAACAAGGGTCCCTTGGGTGTTCCCCTTAATCCTTTTGATTCAGACCATAATCCATTTGACATTCCCAGTAACAATCCCAGTGACCCTTTCTTTGACGGTAAAGATCTGAATCCAGAGGGGCCTTCAAAACCTGATTTTGAGACAGCTTCTTTGGGCACGTGGGAATTGTCGAACGTAAACACTGGCGTGTCGGCCATGCATGTGCAATTAATGCCCAATAACCGGATCATTCTTTACGATACCATCGTCTACCGTATCTCCAGGATCAAAGCTCAACCAGGCGAATGTATTCCCTACCTTGATCCCCAAAATGTAACGCTCATGGATTGCTGGGCTCACGTCGTTCAATATGATATTGAAACCAACCAAGTCCTCAGACCCATCAAGGTTTAATAATAATATAAACTGTGTCTTCTATCTCCATGCATTTTCATATATTACGTACCTCGCTCGTTTCATAGAGTTGATAGTAAATTCATCCGTACGTGTGTGTGTGGGGGGGGGGACAGATAGAGACAGATCCGTGGTGCTCATCGGGAGGGCTTGCCATTGATGGTTCACTCGTCAGTACTGGCGGCTTCATGACAGGAACTAGATCTTTGAGATACATTTCTGGCTGCCCAGATTGTCAGTGGAGGGATTATCCTAATACATTCAAAGGAGATAGATGGTATGTATAAATATATAGATAACCACTTCATTTCTTGTGTTTGTTCTTGTCAAGCTTAATAAACTGGCTATAAAATTGTTCTTTTAATTGCATGGTGGTGATGATAGGTATGCAACTCAAGCAAGGCTTCCAGATGGAGGGTTCATCTTGGTCGGAGGACGCAAATCTTTCAGCTACGAGTATATTCCATCGGAAGGCGAAAAAAGCGACAAGCTTTACTTCTTCCCGTTCCTCTATGAGACCTCCGATCTCGAAGAGAACAATCTCTACCCATTCGTACACCTTTCCGTCGACGGCAATATCTTCATCTTCTCCAACAATCGCTCCCTCCTTCTCAACCCTAACACCAACAAGATCATTCGTACCTTCCCCGTCCTCCCCGGCGGCTCCCGTAACTACCCCGCCTCCGGAATGTCTGCCTTGCTTCCTATCAGGCTCAATGCCGACGGCCACGCCGGCTCCGCCGAGGTCATGGTCTGTGGTGGCAACACCCCAGACGCCTTCCACATAGCCGAGACACTCAAGCAATACCTCCCAGCTCTCCAAGACTGCAACAGAATGGTCATCACCGATCGTGCACCTGCGTGGGAGTCTGAAATGATGCCTTCAAGAAGAACCATGGGTGACCTCTTGAATCTGCCCAACGGACAGCTCTTACTTATCAACGGTGCTCAGAATGGCACGTCGGCATGGTGGGACGCCGACGTTCCCAATTTCACGCCGGTAATTTACAGCCCAGACAAGCCTAAGGGTGAGAGATTTAAGGTTATGGCGGCGACCACCATTGCCAGAATGTACCACTCATCTTCCGCTTTGCTTCCTAATGGCAAAATCTGGGTTAGTGGAAGCAACACTCACAACACTTACAAGGACGTCGATAAATTCCCAACCGAGACCAGAGTTGAGAACTTCTCCCCTCCTTATCTGGATCAGGCTCTCGATGGGTTCCGACCAGTGATCGACGAGACGACGTCGGACAAGATGTTGAAATACAAGCAGACCTTTGAGATTGGCTTCACGGTGAGTGATGGAACCGTGACCTTCACCAATAATGATATTAAGGTGGTGATGTATTCTCCGCCTTTCACCACTCACGGGTTCTCTATGAATCAGAGACAAGTAGTGCTTGCGCCGGGGACTCTCATGGCGGAACTAGGAGGGATGTACAAGATAGCCTCGATGGCACCGGCGTCAGGTGATATTGCTCCGCCGGGGTACTACTTACTGTTTGTTGTGCACCGTGGGGTGCCTAGCAGGGGAATATGGGTGCAAATCGGGAGCTGAAGGAAAAAAAAGAAGAAGTTGAATTGCTTTTAACATCTCTTCTCGTTCTAATGATTTCGGGTTTTGCTTCTAACAAGGTAGTGACCTTTCTTCTCCCTCTCGCATGATCAAAGGCATGTTTGTATCAGTATTAATATTAGAAAATTAATTTTATGGAAGTCAAGATAAAATTGATTTCAAAATCTAAATTATATTAGAAAAGTAATTTTCATTACTATCAAACGAGCACTTAAGTGTGTGTTGACCACCAACAAATCACGAGGTGCAAATGCCTTCTCCATGGAAGATTTATAGGAAGTCTGTTTCTCCATATAATTAATGCTAATTTGAACATATATGAAAATAAAATAAATTATTTAATTATGATAAATATAAATGATTTGGTCACCCTAATGTACATATATGTAACATAAATTGTATATCAATTTATAAGTTAATAAGTTTTAAGAAATACTGTACATGAGATAAAATATATTGGGATATTATATATTTTCAACGATATTTAATATACAATCTAACTATTGTATTAGAGGCAGAAGCTAGTATAAATTATAATACTGAGGTCTGAGGCCCTCAATAATGCATCTACTTTTTTTCTTATGCCCACTCATTTTGTAGGTGATTTCTAGGAAGGACGTTAATTTTTAAGAATTTTACGTGGTGTGCATATTGCACATATACAGTTTCTTCGTTTTTATCATCAATTTTCAAATTTTTTTTATAGGACGGTCTTGCATATGATGCCTTCGAACCCTTGTAACCTTGTTTAAGAAAAACCCGTCCACTTGAGCCAATAAAGGTTGGTTCAAAATTTTAAATTTAGCATATGTACTTTTTCATAATAATATGTGGCATATATATATAGCCATATACACTCGTGCAGATTTCGCCGTCGCGTGTTTAAGAATTTGTTGGAAGAACGATTTTACAGATTTCTAGGTAAGTATGTGATAACAAGAGTTTTATCTCGATTTACGTGTAACATGATCAGGAATGCATTCCCAAACATGTTATACTGATCGAAACGTTTGAAGGAAATGTGTTTTCTTCCATTTCCTATACCGTATTGTAACTTGACTGCAGCAAAAAGCCACGAGGCGTTCATCTGCTTGTTGAGCATGCGAGCGGCGTAGTATTGGATTTTGAACCTCTTCGTCTTCTTCTGAAACCTGAAACGGTTCCTGATGAACGCTGGACAATCCATTAAGCTTTCCTTAGCGTGGCCTTTCATGTCATAAGCTTGTGATCTTCTCCACAAGCTCTTACTGTGAGGACATGCTATGTGTGACATGACAGACTTAGAGCTCGAATCGTATCCCTAATTAGGCTTATCTGTGACAACGTTTAGAAAAGTCAAACGCACGTTTAATAATGTTTTTCCGTAAAACGAGATAATCTCATCCACATATCTACCTCAACTTGCGTAAAAGGTAGGAGAGCACGTCCACAACTGTGTGTATTCTCCTAAAAAATTCTAATTATATTTCCTTGTGTCATCACTTTCGTATTCATTTTTCAAAGTGCCTGATGGTTACCGTTGCACTAGTCCTTTGCACGACATTCACCCTCCCCCCCACCTCATCGATCCTATTTAACTATAAATTTCGCAATACTTGTTATTTATTTATATTACATGTATTACTCTTTCCGTACTCTCTTTAGTATAAGAGTTAAAACTTTAGTCCAATTTATTTTTCTCATTTAATATTTTTTCCTCTTAATTACTGTCCTAATTAATTTCATAATTTCCCCCACTCTCCTTGTCTTCCACATTTGACACCTTTCAAAAGAGAGATGTTTTAAAGAAAGTTATGGACAATATGTAACTTTAGCCAACTTTCTCAAGTTTAGCAGTAATTAGTTAACTAGCCAATTTTTCGTTAGCACGTATTCGCCAAATGAGTTTAATTTTTCAAAAAATAAAAACAAAGAAAAGGAAAGCGGAAAGAATGAAATGCATCAAATTTCAAAAGTAGCCAGCTAGTGGGGCATCACAACGACACAGCTAGTAGGAGCCAAAGTCATTTATGGATATGGCAGATATCAATTCTCTAGGCTCCTTCTCATTCACAAACAATGAATGTTCCAATGTCAAATACTATGAAGGAAGAGGTCAATACATTACGCAGACACGGAAACCAAATAATCTTATGATTAAATTATCAGGCCCTTGTATATATTCTTGCAATTGTATCCTATATATATATATAACCCAAGTTTGTGATATCCACACAACATAACAGAGGTACAAAAGTTGTTCACAAAGAGATAAAATGGCAAAACTCAACGAAAGATTTGTAGCTTCGTTTATATTTGCAGCTTCAGTATTATTCATCTTATTATTGGCTGGTCCAGTGAATGCCAAGTTCTCCAAGAGCATGTACCTCACCTGGGGTCTTCAGCACGCAGCGATTCAGAACAACGGCGAAGATCTTCAGCTCGTGCTCGACCAAACTTCAGGTAAACTAGAACCAAAATTATCACTTCCCAGATCGGCTGCTTAATAAGTACTACGGGGTGATTCCACAGTAAATTTACACATATATGGTATTTTATTCCTCGTGTTTTTTTCAGGATCTGCTGCTCAAACAAAGATAGCATTTTTATTTGGAAGTATTGAAATGCTGATCAAGCTCATACCTGGTAACTCCGCTGGAACAGTCACAGCCTATAATATAATAAACCATATATGATACATATAACTAGCCAAGTTTATGTGTATATATATGTATGTGTAGCTATCCTCCACGGGAAGCCATCATGACGAGATAGACTTTGAGTTCTTAGGGAACGTTTCAGGACCGCCGTACATTGTCCACACCAACGTATACACACAGGAATAGGCAACAGGGAGCAACAATTTTACCTCTGGTTCGATCCAACTGCTGATTTTCATAATTACACCATTCACTGGAATCCCACACATATTGTGTAAGTCAAGTCTATCAACTTGTACACATATATCTTAATGATTATTGAGATTTTTATATACAAGTATTGAATATTTAAGTTTATCTTTCTATCAAAATAGTTTAAAATAAACCAATTTAACCATTGGATTTCCCTTAATATTATATACCTTGGAT
Source organism: Vachellia pachyceras (assembly GCA_025593235.1). Taxonomy (NCBI): domain Eukaryota; kingdom Viridiplantae; phylum Streptophyta; class Magnoliopsida; order Fabales; family Fabaceae; genus Vachellia; species Vachellia pachyceras. The sequence goes on along the minus strand of JANTPZ010122298.1, from coordinate 5,111 downwards.
GAATTTGTTGTTGTATCTAGTTAACTGACGTGGGACTATACTCTCTTATATTCTAATAATGACTTGAAGTTTGAATTATCATCCCAGGTGGTATGTTGATGGCCTTCCACTTCGAGTTTTCCGAAACTACGAGAAAAAACGCATTGCTTATCCGAACAAGCAAGGAATGAAAGTGTATACGAGTCTGTGGAATGCAGATGACTGGGCTACTAGAGGTGGGCTTGTTAAGACTGATTGGAGTGAGGCTCCGTTCATAGCCAGACTTGGCCATTTTGGAGCAAGGGCTTGCAAGTGGAACGGACAAGTAAGCATTAGTGAGTGTGCAGCCAGTAATATTCCTGCAAACTGGTGGACCAATCCCTTTCACAGCAGGCTCAGTTATGCCCAGATGGGTCAGTTGAGCTGGATCAGAAAGAACTACATGATTTATGACTATTGCACAGATTTCAAAAGATTCAATCGACAAATGGCTCCTGAGTGCTTTAAAAATCAATTTTAAGATGTGAGAAAGCTGACAATTTAAGTTCCCTTCCTTGGCTTGCTTTTGGGTTTCTGTTTCATCAATCTTGGTGATCTCGTGTTCACTAGGATAGCTAGATTATTTTGTGTATCTTGTGTTATTCATTAATTATCATTCACGTGTTTTTGTGAAGCATTTCTTACGCCTATGCAAGCTCTTACCAATGTTAACAGTAATAGTAATAATAACAAGACATTACTGAATAAGTGATGAGAGTTACTACTAACTACAACATTTAAAAATGGTCCAGTACGTTCCAAGATGCTGTCAAGTTTCTCTCGTTAACATAAATCCAGTGAAATATAAATCCGAAAAACAGTGACCAGGTAAGGCATATATAGGCCTGAACAACTCGAGTTGTAAAATGCCAAGTACGGATACGAATCAGATCACAATGTGATTCGTCGTTTTGCCAATTAAGATAAACCTGTCACTTCGATTTGATCTCCAAAGAAAAATTTATTTCTACGAGTTCCAAACCAGGCCAGCTGCGGATATATCCTGATACTCAACGACGTGTAATGCGAGCGAACTGGTGAGGAGGATGTTGGGCTGAGAGTTGCTGTGGGCCCCAATTGAATGACTTCTTATTTATGCTCCTTTTATGGCGTGTGGTACAGTGAAATTAATTTTTGATGGAAATGGAGGTGGTAGCTTGTATTTTTTTAATAAAAAAACTAATGTCAAACTGATAGCAAAATAACAAGTCAAATTATTTTGAGTGTTGGTAAATTACGTTAAGAAAAATTAAGATAAAACTTCTCTTACACATATTTATCTCATAAATATTAAATCATGTTGAAAAAGTAGTTCTACCGCTAATCCAAATAGTAAAGTAGCTTTGGATCTAATGGTACCAAGTACCAACCTTTGTCTGGAAGGGAGATCAACAGGTTCAATCCTATGTGTGAGGGAGCTAATTTCAGTGCGCTCTTCTTTTCACTCTCATGAGAAAAAGAATTGATGGCAAATAAAGCAGTGTGTTTTCAGTTGTATAGATCAAAATATTTTATAGAGTAAGAGGTTGTAAATGAGTCATAGTTTTGAGAAAAGAAGTTTACGCATAGTTTTGAAATTTGTGAGCAGGTCATGTAAGTAATAAATATTATAAATTCTAAGAGGTAGTTGTAAAATTTGTGAAGTAGACAAGATGAGCAGTCATCTCATGGAACTGCGAAGAACTTTGCCGAAGTTTACACGTCAACGCACTTAAGGCTTGTTTGAAAACATATTATAAAACCTAAATTTAGTTTTAAAATCTAGGTTTTATCTAGGTAGAAAAAAATTTTGAAAAGCTATTTTGGTTACAAAATCTCAGTTTGAAACTTAGGTTTCCTACTTTTTCCTCTTTCATACTTTTTTCCTTCTTTCTATTTACTCTTTCCTACTTTTTTCCTTTTTTCTCTTTCCTACTTTTTCTTTCTTTCTTTTTCCCATTTCCTACTTTTTCTTTCTTCTCTTTCATCTTTCCTACTTTTTCTTTCCTCTTTTCTGCTTTTCATTCTTTCTCTTTCCTATCTACTTTTTTGCCTCGAAATCCATAAAAGCTAATGTGCCTGTTTGGGAACACCATTCCCCAAACGGTGCACACATTCCAATATAAAACCATCTCGAAATTTGTAAAAATCATCTCAAAATTCATTAAAACCATCTTGAAATTCATAAAATATCTCGAAATCTATAAACTCATTTCTCCCAACGGACTTTCCAAACACACCCAATTAGCTCCGTTTGGTAAGCCCATTGGCACAACGGGTGCGCTTACCGAGACACTTTTCCTCTCACATAAACTACCTCGAAATCTGTGTCCGTTCTCCCAACATGCTATCTAAACGGAGCCTACTTCCTAAACATAAATCACTTTTCAAAACCTAGGTTTTGCCGGAAAATCTGTAAAAGCTATTTTACAAAATCTATTTTTCAAAACCTAAATTTTATTTCGAAATCTGTAAAAACTATTTTAAAAAGAGTTTTCAAACAAGCCCTCAGATGATTAGTCTGAGACAGGCAGAGCACGATGGGTTTAGAATGAGCAGGCCTGGTTAATTGGGTGAGTTGTGTGAGAGTGACATTAATTAGAAACTGGCGAGCATGGGTGGCTAGGAGATAACGACCTTGTCTTCCCCTACCTACCCCCAGAAACCTTATTTTAAAACGGTTAAAGGCTCCGTTTGGATAGTCTGTTGGAAGAACGGACACAGATTCTGAAGTAGTTTATGTGAGAGGAAAAGTGTCTCGGTAAGTGCACCCGTTGTGCCAACGGGCCATGTGTATTGTTGGCTTTGGAAAGTACCAGAAAAAAGAACTTGACAACCAAGAAAAGATAGAGAGGTGCTAGAAGATTCAATGACTACCGAGGAAACAAATCTAAAACCCAAGACAAATATATGGCGGTAGGATTTGAAACTACGTACCCTGTTTTGACGTTAAAAACATTGGTGCCTCAATAATGCAGACAATAAACTCTTTTGTTTTGAAGTATTGTTAAAGCATTATATTACCAACTTTTATTTATTTATATAACAAATTCATATTTTCATATCTTTGTCAAGTTTGGTAATAAAATGTGGAGAATACTTTAGTAACACTTGTGTATGATCTATAAATATGGATTTATTGTTGGGTAAACAAAAGTTAGTAGTGTTTAATGAAATATTGTTAATGCTTATGCAAAACTTGTAAATAATCTGAAAGTGTATATTTACCGCCTCGATAAATAAAAGTTGGTCATACCTCATGAAATGTGGGGAATGCATTAACAAAATTTGTGAATTCACCGAGTACAAAGGAGCTTACCTAGATTTGTTTTTGCATTGTATATATATTGAATTCCATTGGTGGCCATTAATATTTTTAGAATGCAAGTGGGGGTAGGATCATCACATGTCAAAATAATTTCTCCCTCCGGCAGCCAGTTCATCAGAGCTCCAATCCGGAGATCAATGGTTGGCAGAAGGGTCTCAGGCGATCAGTCACCAACGGCATCTCAGGTGAAGTGGTTTGGGAATTTTAAAAAATGGTTGGGAGTGTTTCAGGCGATCAGTCTTTTCTCTTCTATTATGTCTTTCTCTTCCAATTTCAAAAATCTTATTTTGAGATTTCACTTCTCTATATTATTATGGAATCTTACCTCTATTTTTTTTCTCAATTTTCAGACTCTTTTTTCTGGAATTTTCCCTTATTCTTTTGTTTTTTAATTATTCGTACTATTTGTATGGGTATTTCTTAAAAAAATTAATAAATATTTTTCTTGTCAATCCTTGCTCAAATCTAGTGTAAAAAACTTGTATCAGCAGAGTGATACACATGAGAGCTCTCTCTCTCCATAGTGGGAGTTAGTTACGGCGAGCCTCGCCGGGTGTGCAAGTTAGTTACGGTGAAGCACGGTGTGTGGAGAAGGTGGTTACGGCGAATCTGGAGGGCGAAGAAGGAGATAGCAACACAGCCAAGAGAGAGTAGAAATATCTACGGTGCTGCTTACCGTTCACAGAAAGAGTGAGATCCGTTGCCCACTGCGACGGTGATAAAAGAGCGATCTACAGGATTACACATAGTAATTGTGCAGAATAGTGAGGAGAGTGAGGAAGCAATAGAGGAAGGAGGTTCGAGAGATGAAGAGAAGCATCGAAGAGGAAATCGAATAGTAGATCTTAAATGGAGAACTAGCAAGTCGAAGAAAACAAGAGGTGGAGCTCTGGTCAGAAAACTGATCACAGAGAAGAGCTATAATCGTATGGTGACGATACAAATGATACGGAAGGGATGGAATCTAGATAAGAGCGAAGATCTTGAGATCGTAGAGGTTGAGAATAATGCCTTCATCTTTGAGTTTCGGCGCAGAGATGACTATCTAAGAATCTTGAAAGGCAGACCATGGTCAATTCAAGGAACATTACTGAACATCCAACCATGGAGAGAATTCACGACTTATAAGGAGGTAAACTTTGACCTAGCACCTTTCTGGATTAAATTTCACGATCTGCCGCTTGAAGTGATGGACCTAGAGAACGCAGTGACACTAGGTGCAGCAATAGGCGAAGTGGTGATGGTAGAGAATCCAAGAAGGTGAGATTTACTGACCAGAAGTTTCTTAAGAGTGAGAGTAATAGTAGATCTGAAGAAACCTCTGATAACAAACATGTGGACGATGAGGCCTAACAATGATCCGATAAGGATTGCAGTCAGATATGAAAGATTGCAAAACTTCTGTTTTAAATGCAGATGACTGGGACACGACCAGAGAGCATGTGTAAACACGGAAGAAGAAAATGAAGATGAGGATAATTCTTTCGGCAATTGGTTGAGTGTTCAACCTGCGAGACCTGTAATAGACCTGATCGAATGTGGCAAGGAGGGATGGGAAGAATATAAAGAGATAGAAGACAGGAAAGAAAAATGGAAGGGGAGGATAGAGGAAAATAACAAGGAAGGCAAGAAGGAAGGAGAATATAAAGATAAAGCTGAAAGTAGCAAACAGGCGCAAGAGAAGGAAAAGGAGAGGCCGACAGAGAGGAAGGGAGAACATATTAAAAAGGAGTATAGAGTTGAAAATGATGGAGGAAAAGAGAAGGAAGACACTCCTATAAAAAAA
>JANTPZ010122297.1:36937-57059 GCA_025593235.1 Vachellia pachyceras | reverse complement strand
TCTTCAGATTCCATCGCGCCAGTTGGAATTCTTCACCCCTTGGCATTCCATTTGGAAAACAAGGAAGATGCTCAGCCTTTAAGATCACAAGACAATGAGCACAAGATGGAGAAACTAGGAAATGTATTTGAAGTGCATGATTGCCTAGAAAGATGTGAAGCCTCTTGCAAGCCTATAGACTATGTTGCTGGTCTAATTGATGGCTCAAAGCATAAATTTCAATTTTCAAGAACAAAAAACAAGAGTGCATTCTCCATTTGTTGCTGGTTGCAAGATTCATGCAGTGGTCTTAATTCATAATCCATTTCTTTTTCTTTTTTTTCAATTATTTCAGTAGCCTCTTCCACTTCCACTTTAATATGTTTTTATAATAAAAGTAATGTTGGCTAATTTCTTTGGAGCAGGTTTGCGGGAAGATCTTGTGGCTGTTCTGGGAAGAATTGAATCACAATTAGGAAGTTCTGGTTTTGGCTGGGAGAATGTCCTCTATGTTCATCTTTACATTGATGACATGACTCAGTTTTCTGTGGCTAACAATACCTATGTGAAGTTCATAACACATGAAAATTGCCCTTTTGGTGTTCCATCCCGTAGTACAGTTGAAATGCCTTTGCTACAAGCAGGTCTGGGTAGGGCATATGTTGAAGTTATGGTGACAAAAAATCAAACAAAAAAGGTTTTACATGTGCAGAGCATTTCTTGTTGGGCACCTAGTTGCATTGGGCCTTACAGCCAGGTAATAGTAGTTCCCAGCAGCTCAGCATGTGTTACAAAAACAGCAAGAATGCATATATTTATTCCAGCATAACATATTGTTGTTAAAATAGGGTTTTAGGACAACTGAAAATAGTTGAAGCTTAACAGCTGTTAAAATATTCCGGCTACAGGCCGAAATTTGGCATGCTTATTTTCTGTCCTGTGGCTAAACTGCTGAAGCATCACAATTCATTGGAGAGATTAGATAATTTAACTTTGTGAAATGCTGTGTGTGTTTGACGTTTTCTTGCAATTTTCATTGAACCCTAAATATTAGGACTGCTACCCTTGTTTAAGCTGGACTCTGCTTAATTTTAATTAGTTAAATGTTTGCCTTGTTTATTATTTAAATCCTTGAACATGGATTTTTATTTTTGGCTGCATCTTTGATTATTTTAAGGGTGACATAACTTGAAAGTTAAAACTAATTTGTAGATGCTCTTGTTTATATAAACTAAAAAAGGCGTTGAATTGCAATTAATCATTTAAATAATTTAAATGCTCAGAAAAGTGATGGCTTTGCTTACTTGTCTCCTTCATATTTTATTGTTTAATTCATATTATCACATTAAACATTTTCTCAATTAGTGGCCGGACCCCAAAACATGTAGGGAGGAATGAGTACTAAAGAATAGAAGCATTAGGACTCAAATGTAATGAGCCAATTTAATTCAGTTCTTTCTAATTCTTTTCCTCAGGCAACCTTGCATGACAATATACTTCAAATGGCTGGGCAGCTTGGGCTTGACCCTCCTACAATGAATCTTTGCAGTGGTGGCCCAAGTGCTGAACTGGAACAAGCACTTAGAAACAGTGAGGCAGTGGCAGAGTGCTTTAAATGTTCAATCTCAACATCTGCAATTGCATTTGTTATTTACTGTTCTATACGTGTCTCATCACTGGAGAAACATGAAATTATGGAGAAACATGAAACTTTCCTCAGGGAGATGAAGATTTGTCCTTCAAGGGAAGGAAATATGCATAAAGTATTAAATCCTATTTTTCTTTATGTCCTCGTTCCTGATCTTCCCAAGAGGTTAATAATCTTGTCGCTTAGACTTGGTTTGTGGAATTTTTTTTTTTTTTTGGTTTGAGAGGAATGCATGCATCTTTACTGGCTTATCTTCTTCATTTTATGGGTAGAAGTGTCCATGTGATTTCCCTTTGGTGCTTAGAACATGTCCTTTTTTAGTGAGAACCGTCATCTGATGAGCAAGGAGACCGGTCATCACTCTGGAATTTTGTTATTGTTTGTTGTTTTGAGCTTTTCATGAATTGTGTTTTGAGGAATTATTACCCTCTAGCTAGTTGTGAGTTTTTCTCATCCTAATAAGTTTTATTCATTTACTAAAAAAGCAAGCTGCTGGTGATTTAGTTTTTTTGGTTTTTGGGTTTTTGTATCCTAGCTTGGTGTTCTCAATATCATTTAATTGTATTGTTTGGAGCTAAAGTATAATCTATGTTTGGTATCATATTAATTCCTTTTTTACAGACTGGATCTGGGGAATGGATAATCCATTGAATTGCCGCACTATCCAATTCTTGTGCTCTCAACATTACATAATCATGCATTCAGTTGATTTCACTCTCTGGCTTTGCAGAGCTTATGTAGAAGTGAAGCCTATTCTTTATGTCGAAGATGACACTGAAGCAACAATTGAGAATGTGAGGGAAATATCTGGTTTAAATACTGAGAGTTATTGGGGTTACAAGCATGAGGAGTGGCATGATTCTTGCATTCAGAAATGTGTGGTTCATGGAAAGATATGTGCGCTTATACTGTCTATTACAAGTGAGATGGCTGTGAAGATATGTTCTGAATCGCTTCCTTTTGATTATGTCAATGATGGTCAATTTTCTGTCTCCAAGGCGCATATGGAGAAAATTTCAAAGTTCTTGATCTATCTGCTTGACAAAGCTATGACAGACCATGCTTTCGCCTGGGAGGATATAATGGTCAGTGTCCTCGTTAGAATTTAACATACCAGTTAAATTTTTATTGTTTCACTGCCCTGACCTCCCGATCATATTTTAGAGTTGAACATTCTGTTTACTTAGTGAATTATACTTGCTCCTGAAAATCTTCACTATTTTTGTGACTATAAATATATGGATAATGTGATTGTCAGGTACAAGTTATTACTTTACATTTAAAAGATGGGGTGCATTCTCACTTGGCAATTATATACACCCATAGCAATAGTTGATCCGGCAGAAGAGCTCCAGCAAACCATATGATAGGAAAACTTCATTTTACCCCGCTGAAGTAGGGCTTAATAATGATGAACCATTACCCCCACCCCACAAACCCAAATCAAAAAAGGAATTAAAAAAGGGAAAAAGAACTTAAAAAAAAGGTAAAATTAAAAACACAATAAACTGCTTTAGGAGGTATTTTGACATTTTAAGGTTGATGGAGGTGTTTGATTATGGTTTCAAGTTCACATTCCAAGCTTGCAATCAGTCCTTACATTAAGGAAATATCTGCATTATTCTACTTCATGCTCTCCTGTTAGATTAGAGTCGGCGTCTTACAATCTAATGTATCCTTGCTTGTGCAGAATTTCCGATTCTACGTCCCAGCAAGCCTTGAGTTATCCATGGAGGAATTGGCAGCCTTTTTCAAAAATGCACTTTCAGAATTTGCCCAAATGTCTCGGAAGGTTATCACAAGTGGCGAAGTGCCAATCTTCAACATAGTTCCTGTGATAGGTGCTGGAAGGTCTGCTTCATCAATGGATGATGTTGTAACTTGTGAATTATTAGCTAGGAAATTCTGAGTCAATCTGCTTGATTTCTGGCCAAAGTGTTATTGATCTCATGGTTGCAATTGAGGGGAGCTTGGAGCCTTGGACTGCAAAGCAAAGAGGGGTTGTTTGGTACGCGGTTTTCCAGCTCCTTTGTAGACTGTATCGCTCTGCTGGTGGGCTTACCCTTTCTTTTTGCTGCATCTAATTTAAAGTTCATCCAAAGATGTTATGACTTCAAAAAAGTATTAGACCACATGAATATACTGGAATCTATGATGCAATATATTTAATTATGTGAAAAGTTATGTGTAAAATCACAGAAAAATGAATATATGCATAAATATATGGAAGTCATTTGCTTGATGCATGTTTGGGAATCCCGTTTTCCTAACGGGCATGTAAGTCAAAATAAAAAGCATCTAGAAATCCGTAAAAAGCATCTAGAAATTTGTAAAAAGTATTTTGAAATATGTAAAATCATCTTAAAATCTATAAAATCATTTTAAAATCTGTAACTTCTTTCTCTCATCAGATTTTCAAACACACAGTAACTAGCTTATCATATGGCTGCAAAAATGGGTGCTAATTAATAAGGCTAGGAAAAAAGGAGAATGACATTTCTGAAATATTTTCCTAAAAAATTATTACAAACGTGTATTCAATTGTAAATAGGGGGGTTTTGGTTGTGAATTGTTAGAAGTGACCTAAGACTCAAATGCTGTATTTGTACTTGAGGTTTTACAATTGTTTGAGTTAATGTTTATAAATCGTATTTTAATAAAAAAAATTTGGCACTTAGTTGTCATTAAATTAATCTTTTAAAATCCAAGAGTCATTCTCCCTAAAGTTATTATTATTCCTTGCTACTCGTTGAAAACAACCCACAATTCAAACATTTGAGCAGATTACATTGAAATTTGATTGGCTCAAAAAAAGTGGTAAAGACTACTTTTAAATCTGCTTAGAAACTTTTATGTGTTTAACATCTTTTCTTGAATTTAAAAGTAGCTATAAATGTTTCAAATTATAGCAAAAATGTATGTACGTTAAAATAGACTAGGATTAATGATATTTTTATTTTAAGCATATATATATATATATATATATTTTCTTACTGAAGATATTCTCAAAAAGCCCCCACCTTAAAATGATAAAAGTGCAAAAAAAATACATATAAGCTTTCCCTTAAGTTGCGTCAAACACTAATTATTTTCAGATGTGTCAAAGTATTCATAAACATTCAAAATAAAGATAGAAGTACCAAAATACCCCTACTTTATACTAATAGAGGTATTTTCACATAAATATACAATTTTGTCATTAATTTATTATTATATAGATTTTATACTATTGGAGTAGGATGTATATTAAAGAGGGGAAAATTATAAAATTATTTAATGTAGTTTAAGATTTTAATTAGTTATAGTAAAATATATTAGTGACTTATAAGTATAAGCAAATGAGTAGAATATAGTAATTTACTTGTTAATTTAAAGTTTATGCGTAAAATTCCATTCCACGTTCATAACAATAGTGTGGAATTTGAATGCTGGATAGATATTTAAGTTGGAGTGGTTCAGTAAGTTTATTTCTAAGTTGGGTTATTTTAGTATTTTCATTGAATATTAATGAATACTTTTACACATTCAAAAAAAAATATGAGATGTTTTGTGCGCTTTAGATAAAAATTAATGGGTATTTTTGTATATTTACCATTTTTGAGTAGGGTATTTTTGTACTTTCATAAAATTAGTGTGAAACTCACTACAAAAAGTAACAAAATTTATTCTATTTTAATAAACGTGCCATTTTTTTTTTATTTTGAATGGTTTTAGATATTTTTACATCCAAAAAAAAATTTAGTGTTGGTCACATTTTTTATAAAAGTTTGTGGATAGATTTGCACCACTTAAAAAAACCAATCAAAAAGGTTAAAGTGGGACTGCAACCCTAGAAGGATCAACCATATTTGGTCACTTTGGGCCAAGATAAGTTGAGAAAAACAACATTAATATAATCGATTTAGACCTAATTGGGTGATAACACTTTTCTTTGTTTTTTTTTTACTGCTACATACGAATATATTTGAAAGCTACCGGGCATTGATCGTATTACGAGACATTAGAGCCAATCTCATCGGAGCCGTCAATACCGGGGAAGGTCATTTTGTTGTGGTTTCAGTCGTGACGTTTGGGGAGGCATCCTAGCTCCTGGGTGCTTAGATAATTGTCTGAGGGTAATTGACGGCTCGCCTTGCCCAACATTGGAATGACCTAAGAGGAAGGGAGATTTTGCCCTGCCATTGGCTTGTGGATGAGCCCAACTCTCTGCCTAAAATTTTTGTATCGAAAAAAAAGAGAAATACTTACATACTCTTGGAATACTCTGCTCACTGAAAATGTTCTAGCTGTCTTTTATTGTAGATCTCACAAATATCTATTATATGAGTTGTGGAGAAGGAAAAATAATTAAGAGAAATTTATGAGACAGGATTTAAAATAGGACACTTGAAACTTTTTTATTGAGTAGAGTATGAATGATGTGGCACTTCAGGAATATGTAATTGTTCCTCTTGGTCAAAAACAATAAGAAATCAAATATTACCAATGTAGGCCAAAAATCAAGCATGGCATTTGTTTGTCAAAGCATTGAAGAATCATGTTTACGTAAATCGAGATAAAACTTATCTCATATACTTATTTTGTAAATAATAAATTATTTTGAAAAATGTAACTTCCAACGCTAATAAGCAAGCTTCCCATTTTTGTGACTTCTTCCTTGTACTAAGGAGTTTTACTCTTGATTAGTGTGATTGGGCATTAATTAAATCCTTGTTATTTTTATGGATTTATATGTATATTTATTAGACACCTTTTGGTTCAATAAAATGTTTAATCCTTTCACAAAAATGTTTTGCTTCATATTTACCATCATTTTGGTTTTGATCCATATAATTTTAAACTATAGGTTTTGATTGCTCAAGTTTATTCTATTTACAATGTGAACTCTAGGTTGATACCTTATTAAATTATAAGAATTAATATTATAAATGAATTAAAACTATTAAGATCAAACATTGTATCAATTAATTTTTCTCCATAAAAATTTGAATATTTGCACATATGGAAATGTTGCCCATCAATATTCAATGTAAAAATACAACAGGGTTAAGTTACAAAAATACTCATGCATTTATATCCGATGTACTACAACACTAAATTTTTCTCAAACATAAAAGTACCCATAAATATTTAAAAAGGGGCAAAAATGTAACATCCTTTCTTTGAAGGGTGAATGTTCAAAAATATTTATCTTTTACGAAAAGAGCTATCAGAACCCTAAACAAAAAATGATCACAAAAATACCCTCAATCATTTACAACAACGCCGACGTAAGGCTAATAATACCTTGAGTGGCGTCTTTCCTCTTTCTCTCTTACTCTCTTTCATACTCTTTGCCATAGATAAGCAAGTTCTGGCAACTCTTCACATGGATATCGGATCCCACCTTCATTTTTTGTTTGCCAACTCAAAATGCAAATGCTACTTTCATAATAGATTGAAGCCTTTAAAGCTTATCACCTGTATGACAATGTACATGAAACAACGTACACAAGAAGGTTTTGATATTATCAAGATTACAATTAGTTTTATTCAGCCTTAATTAATAATATCCATTGCTTTCTCCGCTACCACCGCTTTCGCCTTCCTTTCTCTCAGCTGCTTTGATCAGCCAGTAAAAGATCAAGGATATGGGGTTATTCACTTACCAACCTTGATCTATGAAGGAAGAGAGTTTAAAGACATATTTGAGGGATCTGTCGGCGCCCTTAGCGGCAATAATGGAAGGGCTAGGTCGCATGGGTACGACGGAAATAATTGGAGTTTTCTGGTTTTTATTAATGTTTCTGGTGGAAGAAGAACAAATGGAAGGATATCACCATATCACCTGCAACATCAGCTAAATGGTTACACTTTTTTACACTGGAAGTCAGTGTCCCTTAAATTAATGGTCGTTGCATTTTAGGGTTGTCTTTGAATGATTGATGGCATTTTTCGTGATCATTTTTATATATAGTGCTAATAGCTCTTTTCACAAAAGATAAAAGGTAATTTTGAACATTTGCCCTTCTTTAAAATAGCTTAACTACAACCTATTACTAAATGAAATTACCAAAATACCTTCAAAACAAAAAGGGAAAATGACCAGAAAATACCTTCTGAATTCCTTAAACCCATTTGGTGCCACCAATTTGGTAAATGAAATATTGTTATCTGTCAATAATTTGGGTTTTTCATTTTTATGCAAATTGATAGAAATGCCCATTAAGTAATAAAATAACAGAAGCAATGTAAGACGCAAACATTGTAACTCAGTGAAGTAATATGGTGTTCAGAGAAGGTGATGAAGCTTCCTACGTACTTTATTGAAGCTGGAAGCTGAAGAGGAGGTAAGTTCAAATAATTTTTCACTCAGAAACTCATCTCCTACCCTTCTAACCATCACCATGTTATTGTCATAGTTGATGTTGATTGAGTTTGGTTGTGGGTGAGTGGGCTTGAAGGTGAAGACGGGGTAAGCATCTAACTTACGTATAATGGACGACATTCATCTTGGTGTGTTGACTTTTATTTTTTTGGTGTATGCATTTTAAGGCATGAATTACATATGGATAAGGTGGTGTTTAATAGGGTTTAGATTGAGTACTAGGTGATTGATGATCGGGATTGAAGCACCCAAGCTTGTACAACAACAAAATTTCCTACTCCTTGAGATGGGATTTAATCTTTTTACGATTATTTTTCCAAAAGATTGATCCATTCATTAGAACGCAAGCCCGATACGTGTTACTATTGGTAAAGCCTTTTTCAAGTAAATATTGGTAAGTAAGGATGACTTGGGTATGACAAATTAGGTTTAGGGAAAATGGGAGGAAGAATGTTGGGGGTGATAACACATGGGTGCATCTGTGAGGTTGAACATAAAGGATGTGTGATATGTGTAGCATACTTGTAGTTGTCAAAACATAAATTGAAGTTGTCAATGGAGGAAGAGCGCATGTTTTGCTCATTCTATAAAGTGAGAAAAAAATTATTGGTATGTAGGTAGCTAATATATTAATGAATTTTCTGCAGGTTAACATGTAAGATGACATTTAATATGGGTCCAACTCCTTCAAAGGCACTTGTATGTTTTTTCATGAAGGTGGGAAGTTTGTAGATAATGTTGATGGTGAATGTAAGTATAATGGTGGGAGCATGAGGGTAAAATTGATAAACAAGGGGATGAAGATGCAAGATTTGAGGGCAATAACAAGAGGGTGGTTTGACATAGATGGAAATAGTTTGTTACATTAAATACTGTTGATACCTTTTTTGACAATAACAAAAATAAATGTTTTATGTGCAATTAGAAAATGTTTTTGAAAATTGAATTTCTAAAGTTAGATATAGTGTTTCAATGCTTCATGAATATGCTCAAGTAAATTAGTGAAAGTATTGACAGTACTCAAGTATTAGAACTCAATGCTCCAGCATTAGAACTCAATGTTCAAGCACTGTGATTTTTAAATGAAGGCTTTATTCAGTGCTTTCAATTAGGGTTGGGAATACGGGCCAGCCCGCGGGTTGCGGGCTAGCCCGCATGGGTTCGCGGGCTGGGCAAGCAAGCCCGCCAACCCTATTCCCTGGTGGCAAGCTGCGGTTCCCCGACCCGAGCCCACCCCGCCAACCTATTTTTTTTATTTTTATAAAAATAATTTTTTTATTTTTTATCCAATTTTTTCCTATAAGATTGCATATTTTCATGATTCTCTTTCCAATCCTATCAATAAGTGTTCAATAATTTCCTAAAAATAGAATTTAATATTAATTTTTCCTTTATAAAAAATATTGGGGTTGAAAAAAAGCAAAAAGAAAGCATACAAAATATTTTTTAAAAAAATAAAAAAGGCAGGTTGGGGGGCTAGCGGGTTGGCCCCGTTCTCATCCCTACTTTCAATGAGTGCTTCAAGTATTGGCATGAAGCATTGCTAATGCTCGAGCACTGGAACTCAATGCTCGAGCATCGTGGTCTGAAAATGAAGTTACAAACAATGCTTTCAATGAATACTTCAAGTATTGGCAAGAAGTATTGTCAATGCTCGAGCATCAGGTTTTAATGAAGAAGCATCAGAGTGCTATCGGTCAACCCTTCGAGCATTGGCTGAAAGTATAGCCAATGCTCGATCACTAGGACGCAGTGTGCTCAAGTATTGAGAATTTTTTACAATGTTGTTAGTTAATACTCCAAGCACTGGTTGGAAGCACAGCCAATGCTCGAGCACTAGAAACAGAGTGCTCAAGTATTGAGTCTTTTCTTCAGTGTTATCAAGCTAAGTAAAGGCTTCTAGCAAAGCCAATGCTCGAGCACAAATTCACAGTGCTCGAGTATTGAGGATTTTCACACAATACTAGGAGCGAATACTGCAAGCATTGATTGAAAGCATTGCCAATGCTTGAGCACTAGCTTCTAATGCTCGAGCATCGAGTTCTAAACTTTACTATTCACTTATTTTTTTTTAAATGCTCAAGCACATTGACTTAGCACTTGAGCACTGAGGATTTCAAAACACATTACTTTTCAATACTTCCACAAAATAATCGAGCAATTTAAGAAGTATCAGTACTTAAGCATTATATCTTTATCACTCGAGTATTCAAAGTTTTTCAAACACTTTCATCTAATGCTCCAGCATTGTGTCATAGCATTGAGCTTTTCTTTGAAAGATGTTAAGCAATGCTCGAGCACCATGTCATTATGCTCGAGCACCGCTCTCTCTGACAACTTTACTTCTGACACACTTTACCTACGCTGTGTAAATTTTCCTTATCTGTGTAATGACATTTTGAATGCTAATTGATCTAGTAAATGCAGGAAGCTTGACTTATGAAATGAAGTATAAAGAATAGACTTTATCTCAAACATAAAGCATACAACGATCATCTGCCACCTTCGCCATTGTTCATTCAAACAGCATTAAATACTTCATTAATGGCGAAACAGATTTTTTGGTGAAGTGAGTAACGACTATTAATGGAGTCTAACGGCTAATTTATTACTCTTCACCTATAAAAGCTCAAGCATTCAATGTTGAAGAGAAGAGAGACCAATGCTATGTAAAACCTAGGACATTTATTGTGATCTTTATAAATCATTCATTATTCCTTTTGTACTTCAGTATTTGCTATCTACTCTTTAGAGAGAGCTGTTAAGCTACCCTTAACTGTAAATTTGTGAAAAACACAAGGTTCGGACCTTGTGTAATATGGGCTGAGCTTGAGTCAGAAAATATAGTGTGTGATACTTTGTTTAAGTGAAAAGTGAAAGGGGGAGTGAGTTCACAGTGTAAAGGCTTGTGAAGCCTCCAGTTGATATTCATAGTGGATTGTGAAATCTCAGAAGTTCTCTGAGGACTGGACGTAGGTCAGAAGGACAAAATCAGGATAAATCTCGTGTTCAACCTCTCTCTGCTTCTTTGGTGACTTTGTTTAAATTCTGTGATTTACGTTTTAAATTTTTAAAAAGTGACCAATTCATCCCCCCTCTTAGTCAAATCCTACACTAATATAAATACACTGTGAGCTTTTATGATAGTACATTAGTAGATTTCATTGATGATGGTGATATTGATAACTTGCTTGAATATAATTGGAACAGTGTACATGTTTACATGACATTGTTGGGATTAGAACGTATATGTAGCGGAATTCAAAATTTTCTAATCCCAAATACGGATCTGTCAAAAGCGTTTAGATCAAGGAGATAGAGCCGTACATTTTGCATTTTGAATCCGAAGCGTTTCTTACGTTTGGATCTCTTCAAGTTCCACAACCTTTCGCGTTTTTCATTCCGATCACGAGGAGCCAACCTTCTTTGATTGCCTCCCTCTACCGGTATCCACGTGAACAGTTCTCAACAACGCAGCGTGCTAATGCCTCTTGCATCTCACTCTCTCTAGAGTTTTTGTGGCTCACAATAAGATTCGAATTTCTTCTGCTTCTCTTGCTCATGAGTCCTAATGTTTTTCGAACTTCTGTAGAGCCTCTCGAATATGAGATTAATCTTTAATTAATCTTTAAGATTCGAATTCATATTTGAAAGGATATTCAAGATTAATCTTTATTAATCTTGAAATTCGAATTTCAAAAAGATATTCAAGATTAATCTTTATTAATCTTAAAATTCGAATTTCCAAAAGGATATTCAAGATCTAATCTTGAAATTTGAATTTCAAAAGATATTCAAGATCTAATCTTGATTAATCTTAAAATTTGAAATTTGAAATGATATTCAAGATCTAATCTTGAAATTTGAATTTCAAAAGTATTCAAGATCTAATCTTGATTAATCTTGAAATTCGAAATTTGAAATTCAAAATATGAAATTCGAATTTTGCAATCTTAATTTAGATTAAATTGATATGATCAAATCATATCCATTTAATTTATTCAAATAATGAGCCAACGAATTTAATTTATCTTTATAAATTAAATTAATACTGGTTATTTAATTTATCAAATAAATTAAATATTAAACTAACACACACAAATATTATTTACATAATATTGTGCAATTTCGAATTTTAACATATATATACATATATTTAAAATTCGAATAAACCCTAGAAATAAATATCATTTGGGTTGTTCTTGCGTGCGACCCTGTAGGGCCATATAAAGTTGGCAGTGGGCTAATCTCACCACAAGCCCACAAGTCGCAAGTGGTCTCTAGCAAGACATTACGACTACCCAAATCATACGGGGATCGTTAACACGATGCAACCTTCTATGCAACCACATCACGTCCTTTTTGTCACGCGATATCTCGGTCAAGGAGGAGGCATGGATGATATCATCCTCATATTCTCGATCATTACTTTTTCGATCCTTGAGTAGTCTGATCAAAGAAACGAAAACTACTTTTCTTTACAGTATGGCCATACATTTCTCAGACTCACTCATCAAGGGGCCCAGTAATATCTCTCAACTAATGTGAGGGGCAAATCCCATCTTGATCACTCACATTCCTCCACATGAAAACCCTTAAGCCCGATTATAGCCTTTATCATCACCCGGTCAAAGGTGACTTTTGACTAGGCCAAAGCTTAGGGACTTTCATGCAGGAATCCATGATGATCTCAGATCAAAGGGCATTGTGACGCAATTACATATGAGATAAGCTAATGACTTAATCCATGCAGCTTTCTCATAGTGGGCGGTCCAGCACCTTGTACTCTTACAAGTACCTATGACTTTGACTTGTATCTTCATACCTTATCAAAGTCATACTGGTCTTATTTTATCTTTGTTCCCACACAGATAGCCAACCAGGGACATTTAGGATAATATTCATAATTTGCGTATGAATGTAATTATTATAATAAACATAATTAAATAGAGAAAATACATTAAAATAAATAATGCGTGAAGTACAATGATTGGCCCTAGGGCACAATTTCCAACAGAGATGTCAAGTCATTATAATGAACTAGAAGAAATAGATGATACATACATATAAATGACAATTTGTGTTGTCACAGAAGTTGTTAATGTCTATACCATTATTGTTAATGTCTTGACATACTTGTTATCATGCATGCAGGATTGATAACTTCTTAGGACTTCTGGAATAAATGTGTTGCATTGATGAAGTTGTGTGTGAGTAGAGTGTTGTTGAAAGTGACACTAATGGAGGTAGCTAGGAGGTTTTTTAAGACTACTATGTAGAGTACAAAGTGCATCGACAACAATACCTAAGATGAATTCCTGTAAATAGAGGGAACAATTGCTAGGAGTGTATCAGACTTTTCCACATGTGGATGTTTTCAAGAAGGTACTACATAAGTTAGCATTGCGCACAAATGTGACTATCAATTTGTTAATAATACTAGGCACAAAACGTATGTAAAAAGCAAGGTTGAAGTTCGTCCTTGGAAGATAACCGCAAGAGCAGTTAGGAAGGGCACCAGTTTCTTACATGTGTCAAAATTCATAAATGAACATGTGCATAACGCCCAAGAAAATCATCAAGTGACACATGTTGAAAGTGCTTGCCTGACATTGTCAATTATAATTGAAGAGGTTAGGGATCACACTAAAATGAGGACGAATGAAATTAGAAAGAGATCATCAAGAGATTAATTACAGGGTGAGCCTGACGTATAAGGAAACATATAAGGTGAAAGAAAAAGCATTAAATGACATACATGGCAGACCGAATCAATGTTATATGTTAATACCATGGACTTTGAAAGGTTAAAGGAAAGTGATGAAAAAACTATTACTGAATGGCTAGCTAGTCGGATCAATACATGTAAGCGTGTATTCATAGCAAACGGATGCTCAATATAGGGGTTTGTAACTAGTGCTAGATTTATATTGTATATTGATGGAAGTCATTTAAGCATACTTACAATGGGGCATTGTTGTCTGCTTCGACATATGATGCAAACAATGAAATGTTCTTGTTTATGATGGCTATTGTGAAAGGGGAAACATTGGATGGTTAGACGTGGTTCTCTCACATGATTAAATGAATAATTGGTTCAATGCAAATAACATTTGTGCTTGGCTATCATAATACAATAAACGGTGCTTTTCAAGTAATATTTGGAGGTGACCGACATATGTGTTGTTATAGGCATGTTAAATAGAACTTTAGTGCGTAAATAATTAAATTAAACTAAATATAGATAACTGGTCAATAATTCTTATCACCACCTAAGACTACTCGACCACTGGGAAGACCAAGAACTAAAAGGCAAAAATCACAATTTCAAAACAAGATGTACCAGTATAGCTCATGCCATCAAGTTGGACACAAAAAAAGAACATCGATAATATTGCTACCATTACAAAGAGAAAAATATTTAAGACAACTTTCATAAAAAAGTTTAATAAAAATAAGTCATTTTACTTACCTAAATAATCTCAGAAGTAGAACCTTGAAACTGAAAACACCTTCCTCTCTCTTATATCTCTCTCTCCAACGTCCCTCTCTCTCTCTTCTGCGTCTATTGCTCACCCTCTCTTCTCACCAAGCAAATGGGTTGGGGTATTTATAATACCCCTACCCTCCTGTACCAGTGTTCCTCTATCTTTTGTTTTACTTACTTACCTAATACTACACACAATCACCTTCTCCCATTCTAATCCATTTCGTGTACGCAAGCTACCTTTCTTGTTTTTTTCCTTCTTCTCCTTTCTTTTCTTTTCTTTTATTCAACCTTCACCTTTTCTTTTACTTAACCATCAACCCCTCTCCCCAATCTCCATTCCACTGCTACACGCCACCTTTTTTTTTTTAATTTTTATTAAAAGGAGTGTTACAAATCTCCCCACGTAAATAGAAATTTTGTCCCCAAAATTCACTATGAAAAGGGAGGAAAATACCCAAAACACAAAATATAACTAAGATTCCAACCATAAAACAACCACAAGTAAAACTATCACAAAAATACCAACAAAATGTAATATAAACATCTATATCAACATTATTACATCACACCAACCTACCTAACCCAAAACGAAAGAGGGGAAATAATGCCACATTCGCTCTTTAGTTTCCCATGTAACATCTCCTGGTGTCATGCCCTTCCAGAAGACTTCAACAAGTCGAATGGTCTTTTTCCTCAATTTCTTATCCTAGACATCCACAATCCTTTCTGGCTCTACTTGATAAGTCATATTCTCACTTAGCTCAACTTCCTCAGACTCAATGACATGGGATGGGTCCGGGTGATATTTCTTCAACTGAGATACATAAAACATGTTGTGCATCCTTGATAGGTATGGCAGCAATACGATTCAATAGGCAACTTGTCTGATTATTTCCAAAATCTCATACTGACCAATGAATCAAGGAGCTAACTTCTTGGTTTTAATAGATCTGTCAATATCAATCGCTAGCGAAACCTTAAGAAGTATAGGGTCACTCACTTCAAATTCTAAAGGTCTACGTTGCCTATCCGCATTGCTTTTCTCTCTACTCTGCGTGATCAGCAATTTTTAACGAATCATCTCAATCATCTTTATTGTCTTCGACTAAATCAGATCTAATCACAGTTCTCTCACTTAATTCGATCCAACACAAAGATGATTTGCACTTCTGACCATACAATGCCTCAAAAGGAGTCATCTATATGCTCGAATGGTAACTGTTGTTGAAGGAGAACTCTGCTAGAGTTAGGTGACGATCCTAGCTACCTGGAAGCTCAATGGCACAAGCCGTTAGCCTATCCTTGAGAGTCAGATTTGTCTTCTCAATCTGACCATCTGTCTGCGGATGATAAGCCGTACTATACTACAACTTAGTTTTCATAGCCTCCTGTAGAGACTTTCAGAAGTTTGACGTGAATCTTGGATCTCGATATGATATGATACTATCTAGCACTCCATGTAAACGAAAAATCTCCTTAATGTACAACTCAACCAATCTCTGTAAAGAGTAGTCTGCTCTGATTGGCGAAAAGTGAGTTGACTTAGTTGTGGTAAACCCATGATAAAATCTATAGATATACTATCTCATTTCCATTTAGGGATTTCCAGACTTTGGAGTAGCCTAGGAGGTCTCTGGTGTTTAATCTTGACCTTTTGACATGTCAAACATCTCAACACAAAATTAGTCACATCATTCTTCATGTTTGGTCACCAATATTGTTGCTTTAAGTTATTATACATCTTGGTAATTTCAAATGTATAGTATATCTACTCTAATGTGCTTCTTCTAAAATAGTCCTTTTAATCTCATCATGATTATGAAATTCTCTTATATTTTAAGATATTTGCATCCCCACTTCATAATCTTGAACCTCTCTTTGCTCTAACTCTTCTTGAATTTGCTTTAACCGATCATCTTTCATCTGAGCATTCCTGAGACTTTGGTAAAAACTATAATCACGCATAACCGTCTTCAAAGTAACTATTCTTTGATCTGGAAGCACATAAAAGTCTCTTAATCCTTCCAAATAGTAGTGCTCATTTAAGCTCATACAGAAAACATGAATCGACTTCCGACTTAAGGCATCAATCACAACGTTGGCCTTACTAAGATGTTACTTTATCTCAAAATCATAATCCTTTAGAAACTCCATCCATCTACGTTGTATGTTATTCAACTCTTTCTAGTCAATCAAATACTTTAGACTTCTGTGACTACTCAAAACCTCAAATTGAGTTCCGTATAAGTAATGCCTCCAAAGCTATAATGCAAACATTGCGGCAGTGAGCTCCAAGTTATGGGTCGAGTAGTTCTCTTCATAAGGTCTCAATTGCCTTGAGGCATAAGCAACAACCTTGCTTTCTTGCATCAACACACAACCCAAACCCTTAAGGGAAGCATCTATATAGATCGTATACGGACGATAGAGATCGGGAAGGATAAGCACAGGAACTGTAGTCAACTTTCCCTTCAACTCTTGAAAAGCAGCTTCATACATATCAATCCATATGAATGATTGATCTTTCTAAGAGAATCCCTTTATGAATCTCCTACAGCAGCCAACTAATCCTACAAAACTTCTCACCTCAATTACTTACTTCGGGGTTCCCCATTTCAATATGGAAACCACTTTACTAGGATCAATGACTCTCTTCAGCAGACACCACGTGGCATAGAAATTTCACTTCCTTGAGCCAAAATTCACACTTGCTTAGCTTAGCATACAACTGATGATCCCTCAATATATGTAATGTAATATACAGGTGCTCACAGTGTTCTTCCTCATTCTTAAAATAAATGAGAATATTATCAGTGAAAACAATAATAAATAGATCTAAGTACGGCCTAAAAATCCGATTCATATAATCCATGAAGACAGTTAGAGCATTTGTCATCCCAAAAGGCATAACTAGAAACTCATAATGCCGTAACGAGTCGAAAGGTTGTCTTTGGAACATCCTCAGCCTTAACTATAAGCTAATGCTAACCTAACCTTAAGTTAATCTTAAAGAACACTGTGGCTCCCATGAGCTAATCTAACAAATCATTAATACTAGGCAACAGGTATTTAATCTTAATAATAACTTTATTCAATTGTCTATAGTTGATGCATAATCGCATACTTCTATCCTTCTTGACAAACAATACTGGCGAACCTCAGAGAGTGATTCTTGGTCGAATACAACCTTTCTCAAGTAACTCTTCCAACTATTTTTTTTAACTCCTCCAACTTTGATGGTGACATTCAATAAGGCACCTTAGAACTTGGGGTTGTCCATGGTACTAACTCAATGGAGAATTCCACTTCTCGTTTTGAAGGCAATCCTGATATCTTATGGGAACATCTCAGGAAACTCATTCACCACTTCAATCTGATCAATCACAACTTCCTCGTCAGTGCTAATTAGGCATGGAAATAGGCTAGGCCAGGCCAGGCTTTGGTTAAATAGGCCTAGGCCTGTAAGGAAGATACTAAGCCTGAGCCTGAGCCTGGATACATGCTTTTTTTAGGCTCAGGCCTGAACCTTCAAAAAGCCTTCTAAGGCCCGAAGCCTTTTTAGAGGCCTACATATAATGTAGGCCTGTAAAAAGGCCTCAAAGTAGGCTTTAAACCTACTATAAGTTATTGTATGTAATTTTTTAATAGGCTTCAAAGCCTACATTCATACAAATTAAAATAAATTTTGATTGAATTTAAAATAATTATGAAGGAATATTAAATAAGGTTTAAAATTAACATCCAATATTTCAATAAGAAAATCATATTAGTATCCAACACTAATAGCAGTCTATTACGTCAATAAAAAAATTAAAGTAGTATATAATAATATCATGGCTTTGAACTAAAGTTAAAAGCAGCTTCATCAGCATCAAGGCTTTAATATAATCTCCTCCTGTTCAGATGGCTCCTACATAATAAAAGAAGCAATCTAAGATAGATAACTAGTCCAACATAACTACACAAGTCTAACCAATATGCAAATATAAAATTTAATAAAAAGAAAACATATATTCATACCTTCTGTTTTCTCTTCAATCCATATTTATTACAAAGCCAATCCCCACCACATATAAGAATTTCAATAGATTTTTCATTAAGTCTGGCACGATATTCATCAATCACCCTTCCCCCAGCACTAAATGTGGATTCTGATGCCACAGTTGAGATAGGAACTGCTAATATGTCAGATGCCATCCTAGATAAAACTTTAAACTTTGCACTATTGTTTTTCCACCACTCTAAAGCACAGAAAGATGAAGAATCAGAAGATGGAATATAAGGATCACCATCAAGATAAGTTTCCAACTCTGATTTTGTAGAAGGAACTGAATGTCTTTGACGAATCATGTGCAACATTCGTTGCATTCCTTTATCCTTTTGTTGTGCACTAGTATTTGGCAAGGAAATGTTATCAGCATTAGTTTCACCTAATGAAAAAGATGAATCCTCTCTACATAACTCTATATACTCAAGATATAATTCCTCCAATGCCTCTTTCACCTTTTCCACATTTCGCTTAGCCTCACTCTCTGATTTATATATCAAGGGGAAGCTAATTTCAATAGCATTGAATTTGATCCTTGGATCCAGAACACTTGCAATAGCCATCAATAAGTTGCATTCCCCCCAATATTTATCAAATTTTTCTTTCATAGGCATTGCCATCTCATTCAAGAACAAGTCAGAAGATTCCATTGCCTCATCAATTGCTTGTTTTACCCTATGAACTTTAGCAAGATATAAGTTAGATGTAGGATATTCACTACCTGAGATGACATGAGTGGCATCATTAAAAACTTCTAAGAAGCGACAAACCTTCCCAATCTTTTCCCAATGCTCAGGATCTGGTGCATAAGTATAATGAGGCTCTTTTTCATTATAAGCTGAAAATGCATGCTTAAATTTAATTGCAGTCATCAACATTAAGAAAGTAGAATTCCATCTTGTAGGACAATCTATAATAAGTTTTCTTTCTTTCAAACCTTTCAACTCCACAACCTCACAAAAAGACTTCAGCCTTGCATCTAAAGCATTTATAAACTTGACACTTTCACGAACTTTATGAATAATTTCTTTAATGGTATTAAGACCATCCTGCACCAACAGATTTAGAATATGTGCGCAGCATCTAACATGAAATAACTTCCCATCGAGTACCAATTTATTGATCAATGACAAATTATCTTTCAAAGTTCTCAGGCAAGTGTCATTATAGCTAGCATTGTCAACAAAAACAGAGAATATTTTGTTCTCAATGCCCCAAGATCTCAAACACTTGAAAATTGCATTTGCAATGGCTTCGTTTGGAAACCCGTTGAGAAAACGGACACAGATTCCTAGGTACTTTATGTGAGAGGAATTTTGTCTCGGCTTGCGTGAGAATGGGTTTTGGGGGTCAAAACGGGGTTCTTAACGGAAACCCAAACGAAGCCAATATCTACTCCTCGTCTTGGAGCAGGCACTTTAACAAAACTCAAAACTCTCTTTTGAAGATTCCATGTAGCATCAACAAAATGGCCAGTGACAACCATATATTTAGCTACTTGATGACTTGATTTCCACATGTCTGTTGTAATGCTAACCTTGCTCACATTCTTCACTATCTTTTTTAATGTATTCTTTTCAGCCTCATACA
>JANTPZ010122297.1:0-36917 GCA_025593235.1 Vachellia pachyceras | reverse complement strand
CTTTCAAAAGAGGAGGCAACAAAGAAAGTAAATGAATGGCCAAGTACCAAACAAAGAGAATATTATAAATACCCATCATCATCATATTCACCACCATTCTTATTCTTTAATTTGACACTACAATATCAACCTCCTTTCTACAAACCACTATGTACATTTAGCATCAGATACCTTCTTTCTACATATATGAATGCTATTTCTTATACCAGCACCAAGTAGACCAACAACATCTATATACTATATGTTTCTTATTTCCTATATCCATATATATATATAATTTTCTTCCCTTTTCCTTCCTAACGTTGTTCTATACAACATAGAGAAGCAGTTTCCAACACCGGCCTCAGTGAACACAGCTCGGGTGTTGTAACTTGGTGAACTATAGAGCAATTTTTGTTTTTCCTGAGATTTGACACTTTAAGTAAGTGGCAAAATCTGCTGTATCTGCTGTTTTGGAGTATGAATATATCGGTTGGTAACTGATTGAAAAACCACTATAGGATCAGTACTGCATGATGAGTCCTGCTCCAAATGGAGCCCTGTGAGGAATTCCCTTCCTTCTCTTGGCAGTTCGGTAGTTCATCGCCATCGGTGGTGGAGTTGACGGCGTGAAGCTCTGTATTCTGCTCCTGGCACCTCTGTGGGTATATGCATTCACTGATTCTTCACCATCATCAGAACCCTCTTGCTCTGCCAACATTTTCTTCTTCAGGAACTTCTTGGATGTTCCAACAACCTGAGAAAAGAAGACATCAATCAGCTATCTTTATCAAATCAATGCGATCATGTGTCCACGTACTTGTAACCATCATCCTTTTTCTTTACAATTACAAAGGAAATAAAAAAAATCATGTAAAAGATAAGAAGGTAATATAAGTAAACTTCGAACACATTTTCAGTGAAATCCACATCAGACATGTATATATATCTCTTCACAAATGACTCAACCTACCTTTGACCAAGTCAACCTAAGGATTTCCCTTCCCACAATCTTCCTAAATACAATTAATTCACTGTTAATTTCTATAAGCAATGTATTCCAGAGATGTAAATTGAAACCCCAAGTTGAAACTACCACTGAAGAGAATGGATTTTCAGAGACAAGCCAACATCTATGAAATGGCTAAACCAAGCATAAGCTGAAAGATCAGAGCTATATTAACCTGAACATGATATAAAGATAAAAATGAAGTAAAACAGCAAAAGATAAATAGAAAAATAGATGGGATTTGATTAGATTATACCTTGCATCCAAGAGAGCAGAAGTCAAAGGAATCAAGGAGGCTCCGTTCACAGACCTGACAAGTATTGGTGACGCCTTTGCCAGGCCTAGGCTGAGGTCTTTCATTCAAGAACACGATCTTGGCACTATTTATAATGTAAGTCTGGACCCCTGTTATGTCCAGAAATTTCTGAATCTCAGACACTCTAATCACATCATGGTATGAAGACCTCCTTATCTTTCAAAAATTTTGCAACAAAAATAGAATCCATCAGAATTGTTGTCCATAGTCCATACCACATATGCAAATAATAAATGGAAGATTGAATTGGGTAGTGAAGGACGATCAGTTATTCAAAGAGAATAGGATTCAAGAAGCAAGACTGAAACTGGAAATCCATTTGTTGACTTTGAAGATCATAAACTTCAGCAACGGAAGATACACCTTTTTTTTTTTTTTTGGTTGGGGTTTGAAACAGTCAAAGGGATTGGATCCTAACTAATTCAGAGAATGCAACAACTTCGAACTTGTGAGTAAAATTTTTGAAAGAACTGGATCGAAATTCAATGATCGAACCATCAAAAGGGAAGCAATTTTGACCTAATTTTATACCTGAATAGCTCTGTGGTCTCTGTGAGAAGCCAAGCAAGCAGAGCAGAGGGCTCCATTCATACAGTCCAAGCAATACATATTACATTCACTCTTGTGCGAATCCGCGTGGACTTTGCATTGAACAAAGAAGCTAGTTTGCAGAAGCGGCCTCAGCCATTGCGGCCACTTGTTCTCTTCCTCCCCATTATTCAATCCATCGCCATCTTCTTCGCTGACCCCTCCAGCTGCTGCAGTACCTCCCTAATTACCCCAGCAACATACAAAAAGCAAAAGGCATAAGCAAATTCAAACCCATTAGAGACAGTGAAGAAGAAGAAAGAAGAATGTGAGAGAACAAACTGAAATTGAAAATGAAAAATGGAGTGTCTGGTTGTAGATGGCAGAAGCGGAACTAACCATGATTGGCGTGGTGGGGTTTGTGGGATTGATCTCTCGGATGGTGGGATGCTGCTGATCAATCATGAGAAGAAGAAAGGCTTCAGCTTTTTTGCTCAGAGAAAATGGGTTTAGAGAGAGAGAAGAGAGGGGGAAATTGAGAAGGGGAGGGGTATGGATGGTTTTGTAGTGGTTGGTGGCGGATGAAGAGAAGAAAAGAAGAGGAAGGCGTTGAAGTGCGTTGTTTGCTTATCTTTCTTCTCTCTCTGTACAAAGTCCACAGAACACAGGACCGAACCACACGCCCAAACCCGAACTTTCACGAGATGCGTTTGTTTCGAGGAACTCTTTTTTTTTTTAAGTCATTTTATTTATTCTTCTTTATTTATAATAATAAAGACCATAATATGGAATGTTCCTCTTAAGCTTTTGAATTTTCAATTATAGATTTCTTCAAAAAAGAAAAAATTATCTTTTATTAATTTATTTTTAATTAATAATATACTATATAAATATATGTTCTCTATTTTTTTTCTGTGGGTTCAGCTGGCGAAGGTTTGGATACTCTAACCAAAGGAAGAGGGTTTGATACCGGGGAATGTCACTTTGTTATGGCTCCAGTCGTGGCTTGGAAAGGTATCCTAGCTCCTGAGTGCTTAGGTAAATGCCTGATGGTAATTGACGGCTCGCCCTGCCCAACATTGGTATGACCTAAAAGGAAGAGAGATTTCGTCCTGCCCTTAACTTATGGGTGAGCCTAAACCCCTGTCTAAAATTTTTGTATCAAAACAAAATATATGTTCTGTATGACAAGAAGCAACGAGTACTTGAGCTTTTGCAAATGTTATCTTGTAAAAGTTAAATTTAACCTAATAATTCATATTTCTTAATAAAAATAATTTTATAGTTTAATAATAAACCCAATGTTTGATATTATAAATTGACTTTAATATTCAAGTATAACATTTATTTAAAATCATACTTAATTTTATGCATATCTAACTTATGAATAGCAATAACATCAAGATGAACACACTATTACACATATGGTACTCATTTTTTTATAGATGTTCTAAATTAGCATGAATATTTGCTACTTATAATAAATGGCATTCTCTTCCCCCATTTTGAATACTTTTACCTCACAAGTTATAAAAATTTAACCTTTGGTTGTTATTTGCATGCCAAATGTCACTTTTTTTATTTTTCTCCTCGTCATCTTTTTAACTTTCAACTTATCAGTTTAATTTGATTCGTCTTATAAACTATTTTCTATTGGGTTATTTATATTATATTAAGAAAAGCTTTTATACTAGTTAATCTTATCAATAATATATTGAGTGGTAATTAGTGATAAAAATTAATGATATGTCTTCGATTTAGAATTAATTTTTTTTCTTCTTATATACCTTATGAATGGACCAAAATATTACATTAATATTTATGAACCAACCAAACACACAAAACTTGCCTTTTTCTTGGAACTGTAGTGGCATGTAGTCATTGTAAAGAATTGTGCTCGTTTGAGAACGCGGTAGAGAAGTACTTTTACGTAAGCCGATATAAATATGTGAAAGATATTATCTCGTTTTGTGAAAAAACGGTGTTGAACTTTTTCAAACGCTCCAACAAACAAGCATGGACCACTTATAATATTTTTGTTATCAATATACAATATTTTAACAATTAAATTTTAATTAAAGTAAAAATAAAATAAGCTAAAAAAGTTATTCAAATTGAAAATTTGGCTAAACATATTTAAATGTAAAGAATCAGATCCGTTCACCATTGGAATGTCACTTCATAAACTATTAGTGACTTATTATATAATAAATGATATTATTTGAAAAATATTATAGTTTTCATAACAGAATATACATAAATTAATGACCACATACACAAGTAGTAGCTTGGGAGAATAATTGTGACCTAAATACAAATAATTATCTAATAATAAATTTTTAATATTGAGAATAATCAAGAACTGAATTGACTCTGGATTATGATTGAAAATTTATTAATAAAAATGATATAGAAAATGGACAAAGTATTTTGTAAAAAAATATGAATTGCCAAGTGTTAGATTCCGAGAGGACATTCAAAATTCTATTTTTTTTTTTAGTTGAACGACTGCTGCGCTTAGAATTGCAGCTTCGAATATTCTCTTTCCAAAATTTCTCAAAACTTTCCAATTTGACAACAATACCCTTTCAATCTGTCTGTCTATTGGGTTAATGTGGAAATTTGCTCTTGAAAGTTTTCACTCATAACTAACATCGTCGTAAAAGCTTTTTTTTTTAAATGATCATAAAAGCTAATAATTATTTTTGATGAATTATAATAACAAAAATATTATAAATATTCTCTCTTGTTGTTAAGAAAATAAATAATGCTGTATTTCTAATAGGAAAAAAAATATTTGAGCAAAGTTACATGCATAAACTACTTTTGTTCACTTAAATTGTATTATATTCCATGAGTAGGAGCATTAAGTATTAGCTTTTTTTTCTAGTTATATCAAATATTTTAATGAAAGCATGTTGCATTATTAAATTTGACCAAAATACAGAAATTTCATTAAAAATTTAAGAGATAAAAAATTAAAAACTTTTAGATAAAATCACAATACAATTTATATTATCAATCAAGAAATTCTTCTAAAAATATGTTATAATTGAAAACAAGGAAATTGCACATCTAGCCATCACTTTTCAAAATAAATTATTACTCTTCCATCCTCATTTATAAGACCCCCTTTTTAAAATTATTTGCTGGGTTTAAATGTCTTTTTACCTGATGTAATTCCTAATTAATTTATTTCCTACATTTTTATTACTTTCAACTAATTTTACTACTTTTCAAAACACAACATATTCATTATCACCTTTAATCCTTAAAATAAAAGACAGTTATTAACTTTTTGCAGAAAGATTCAAGAAGATAAATAAATTATTTAAAAGTATTTATATTTATTATTTTTTTAAAATAATTTAATTTACTTTTAAACTGATATATAATCTAATGATTCACATGACTAAATATTTCTAAGTAATGCATTTATCTTCATTAATATTTTAAAACAAGTTAATTGACTCTTATATTAAGGATATGAGGTAATACGCAATCGTTTGTGCTATACGTTTTTACTGTGTTATACAGAATGGTTTTCTTTTCTTTTACTAAAACACAAGTTTCCTTTTATTTAATGTAATTATATTTGAGGTTATGTCAGATACTAAATATAAACAACTATTATAGTGGAATTCATATTATAAGACTAACCCCTCTGTTAGAAGTAACATTATTCAGGAAAGATTTTTTTTTTTGGGAATTAGGTGTCTTAGGCATGTGTCTAGATGACCATTGTTGGGGTTCTTAGACGTGAAGGTCAAGACCTTTCACTTTTCAAAACGTGATGTATGGTGAATATTGGGGTTTTCCCTTTTCTTTCCTCTTCAATGACCCATGAACTTGGAAATGTCCTTCTTTTGTATTTATTTATTCATTTTTAATACAAACCCATGACCAACGAGCATGCAAAAGGGGAAAAATTATCTATATAATCTTATTTATAATTCACTTGTAATATGTTTTACACAGATCAAGAAAAGCATTAATCTTTATTAACTCTGCATTAAAATTCAACATGATTTTAAATTTATTACTATTTAATATCTATTATAACACATCAGAATAAAGTCGATATATGATTCATAAAATTGTACATTTACAGAAAAAATTTAATGATGTGACTTACAAATAAGATTAAATAAGCATTCTCTCTCTACTATATAAGTAGAATCATATGAGCATATTACAGTTAGAGTCCAGTAGACTATGTGTGTGCACGAGCTTATGATGATGAATTGAGACATTTTTGAAGCTATGAAAGACACATAAATGGAGATTGGATCTAATTAAAGGAGTTAATATCTTACCATATAGTGAATCAAAATTTAAATCTTTGTTAAGATACGTGCTCATATACTTAATGCCTAATAGTAGCTTAAATATAAATACTTTCAGCCATAGAATTCAAAACCAAATCGGTCAGGTTGACCCGAAACTAGCAATCCGATCACCTAACAGGTATGGTCATATCCTTAACTCTAAAAATTTTGACCCAGTGGTGAACTAGTGTAACTTAGGGTAAAATGATTCTAACCCTGGTAACAAGAGGCAAATCGATGTAACCTAGGTTAGTTTTATTTTTTTTATTTCAGATTTTGTGTTTTTAGTTTAAGTGAACTTATATTATCTTGGATTTATTGATTTAGTTTGTCATCATATTAATAATTTCTTACTTTGATTTTTTGAATTACAAATCAAACCAATATTAACTGTTAGTGATTATATTTTAGTGTTTCATTATTTTTTTTATTTTGTAAGTTTTAAAAAATTGTAAGAATAAATATATATATTCAGTGTTGTATTTTATTATTGCTACAATCAAACATGTGTGTAGGAGATTCATGAATTAAAATATTACGTATTTAGTATCATTTTTATTTAAATATTATGATATTAACTTGTTTATAATCAAATATAAGTATTTTTATTAAATTATATTATTTTGATATGATAGATTTATCCTACGGGTTGACCCCGATTTGATCCATTAACCCTTAAACTGCTGTCTAGATCGGATAAGAGGTTGATCTGTGTTTTAATACTTACTTTCAATGGAAGGATATAGATGGTTCCGGGAAAAAAAAGTTAAGAAAGACTCCACACCTAAGCGGAAGGGATAAATAATAGCATACTGAAAATGAAGGTCCAAGATAAACATGTTATGGCTCATAAATGCTAGTTTGGTAGGCCTGAAGAAAACTACAAATTCATAATAACTCTATATAACATGTATTTTATTTTCTATTATTATTTAACTATATTTATTAATCCTTTGAATACTAGTAGGTATCCAAAATTTTCCATCACTCCCCTTTTATTTCATTTTCATTCTTAATTTCCTTGACAACATACTAATGAAAAGATTTGATTGACATATTAAATTTAGTTATTTAAATAGGTCAAACTTGAAAGTTTAATAAGCAGCTTATTAAAACCTTAAAGAGATTTAATAGTAATCAAGCATACCAATCAATCAATATCACTATTATTATTTTTATTATATAAAAGAAATAATATTGTTATTAAGACTATTAAAAAATGTAACATTTGTTAGACCCTTTCTACAGGTTAAGAGGCCACTTACTCGATACATTAAATATTTTGTATTCATGTACAATTTTAATAATATATATATATACACACACACATACAAAAATGATTTTATACATGGTTACATATAAGATATTTTAGTTTAGTCACTCATAAAATTACCTTTTCAATCATTTTCTCATATAAACATATAGAAATACAAGTAAACAAAAGTTAATCCAATTGATAAAGAGTCGGTTTGTAACTCATAAAATTGTGAGTTCAAATCTCGATGACAATATAAGAATCTTGTTGGTGGACGATTGGTAAACATCTTTGTAAATTTTCTTTGAACCTAGAGGTATGCCGTGGTCCTGATTAACCCTCGGACTCAATTTACCTAAATTCTTGCTAACAAAAATCATATTAGATACAGGGCCACTTCAGGTGGTAATATCAGATATACACAACCACCTTTCTTTTTCCAAAAGTATAAATGCAAGGGATCCGATTTAGATAGCAAGGATTTTATTTATCAATAGTTCAATACTGCTCTCTGAACATCTGATTTGAAACGTGGACTCTGTAAACAAAACAGTATCACAGGGCCACTTCAGGTGGTAATCTTATCAGATAAAGTCAGTTGAACCAAAGAAAAAACACATGGCATATTAGCGACAGATCAAGCCAAATTAATTGGATCTTATATATTTTGGTATGAGATTCAGGGGGGAAAATGCCTGAATTTTGCCTGTAGCCTGTTCTAGACCAGTGCACAAACATGACAAGAAAACAGAAATTTGAAGTTACAGGAAAAAAACAGAGGAGGAGGAGAAGAATTTTAGCATTGCAGAAAGCTAAAATTACTCTATCAGTTGTGGATGTTGTGCTACTCATAAAAATTTGATAAATTGCAGAAACCAAATTTGCAAAATTATGATAATCTAAGAGCCAAAGTACAACAGCGTCACCACTCTGCTCCCCAGATTGGTTTTATAAATGCGCAGTACATTGTAAGGCACGGAACTCAGCTAAATGATGAGAACAATAGGGAACTTACAAACAGAAATTAATTAACTAAAATCTAAACAAAATATGGTTAGTTCAGTGGATATGTGCAGAAATACAAGTACAATCACTGGAGGGAAAAAATCACTATCAGTATCATCCAGTCAGAGATAGCAAAAGGTCGTGATTTTGCACAGGATGAAAAGTTTAGCCTGTTTGGTCTTCAACAATTCTCTCTAACAACATATACTGAAGAGCTATGGGGTACTTTGCAACTTTTGTCCTATCAGGGTTCTGAGTTCCTGAAGAACTGCTATCGTTTAGAATGAATGATCCAGGTTCATCTATTTCTGAAAGATCCCGTAACATGACAATTATTATTAATACGTTAATACAGCATGTACAAATGACATGAAACTGAGAACTACATAAAGGTCATGATGAAAGGACACTTCTGCTTGTAACTGTAAACTATTAGTGCCAACTACTGCCAACCCCTTTAATTCAAAAGGGCAAAAAAGAAAAGATACTTCCTTCTACCAAGGTAGGATGGCCTATACTTGAAATGTGCATACACAATCTAATAACAGGAAATTGACTGAAATAGGGAGGACGGAGGACATAGTAAAGTACAAAGACCATACTACATTTCATATTCAACTGACCTTTGATTGTAAAAATGGAGGGTATCCATTTCTTACAGATGAAATGCAACCTTGGGGAGTCTCCATGGTATGTATCTGATAATAGAAGCTTGCAAGGTCCTTTTTGACTGTTAAAGAAGTTAGAAATAATTCCATCAAATATATCAGTCATGCAAATGAAGCAAGCGTCCCACTCGGGTTCCATGCTACAAACTCTTGCAAAAGTAATCGCACACTTACTTTGCATAAGTAATTGCATTGTAACACAAAACCAGACCCCTAACCATGAGGATTACAATGCCGTTCTTGGCAGATCCTTTTGGGAATTCAGAATTTCAGAAGAGTTACCAAATTTTTACATAGAAACTAAAGAAAAAAGTTGTAACTAAAACCATATCTAAGACTAATGAATGAATTACCTATTATCAAAGAAATCTCCAAAATCATCAATTATAACAGCAGCAGGCAATACATCATACAGATGAAAGGCAGCAAAGTACTTGTTGATGTCCTCATCATTATTCCATACCTAAATTAACCATGAAAAGGGAAAAGAATCAAATTCAAAGAACCAAAAAAGCAATCAGAATTAGTAATGAGTGAAAGTGGTAGTGATCATACTTTATTTGTATACGGTTGAAGACATCAGAAGACCCATCAATGCCCTGAAATTCACAAAACTTGAAGATGGGTTCAAAAGAAGGGAAACTGCATGATGCACCTCCGAACTATGGGCAATATAAACTCCAAACAGTAATAACCCATACGCGAATTTGGGACCTAAACAAAAACATCAAGCTGTGGTAAAAATTGATGGCAATAA
Organism: Vachellia pachyceras; assembly: GCA_025593235.1. Lineage (NCBI taxonomy): Eukaryota > Viridiplantae > Streptophyta > Magnoliopsida > Fabales > Fabaceae > Vachellia > Vachellia pachyceras. Next base: position 27,072 of record JANTPZ010122297.1, on the reverse strand, counting down.
CCCAACCTAATGCCATAATTTTGACCATAATTATTATACTCAGCTCAATATTTCTTCTTCTAAACAGATTGCCTCCAATTTCAACAATTAAGGGATGTCCAATGCTTCATTCCTATCACATTCTAAAGCAAACCAGCCAATTCTGTAATTAGGCACACGTTCAGTCCCAGAGTAAAATTCAGAGAGAGATTTACGTACCTGAGAAAGAAAAGGGGGTTCAGAATCCAACTTGCGTCGGTTACCGATGAAGAACACATTGGAAGTGGTAGTGTTGGTGTCATTGCGACATTGATGCGAACTGAAAAAGCAGATAGGTTTTGCCGCAAGAAGGAGGACATGAGAGAAGAACCAGATTCGGCAGCTTTTCAATTTCTTCAGGTGGCTGCTCGCGACCCCTCCAGAAAAAACGCCTCCATTACCATTACTGTGTTGAAAATGCACTCAGACGTCCTACCGAAGAATGGAAGTTTCTTCAAACATATGTTGCGAAATTCCAATTCACCCTCTTTTAAATTGATAATTCATTTTAGGGTCAACGTCGGAAAGTGAGGAATTTTATCTTGAAGATTCTCTTTGATTCACCCCAAAAGTTTTCATATTGAGAGTTCGCAAGAGTATTGGCCCGACATCAATTCAGATCAAGCTTCAACGTTAGCTAACCATAAGCTCTGCTTAAGCTGAGTAACTTGGCAACATCTTAACAAACTTTTAAGATAATTGTTCTTAATTGAAAACTTTTGGAACAACCAACCAATGGGGATTGAGTTTGACGGGAGATGTTTGTGCTCACAACATGGTGATTAGATGGTCATTTCTCATTAGAAGTGGTTGAAACATTTAGTATCTAATAATATCTCGAATAAGCACAGCCTCCAATAAGATACCCATATTTGACAAGATAGCAACTTTCACGGTAAAATTCAATCTCAACCTATCATTTTAAATAATTTCGCCCAACAATTACTTTAAATAATTTATATTTTTTTACTAAGCAAAAATCCGTAGTTAAAATTTTGTGAAATTAGTAACTCTAGGACTCATGGTTAGAGGTTGGAACTTGAGACAACCTCTTGGGCATGTGGGGAGAAAAACATTATATATTGGGCCTTGGCAAGCATGTAGAAATTTTTTTTTCGATACATAATAGGCATACACCAGGAAATTACATAAAACTGAAAATAGCTAGCTATGATTAGCTCCCAAAGACTCGCTTAATAACAAAGGCCTTAAATGATTTGGATAGACTTCATAGTATACTATCCTATTCAATCCTTCTTTTGCTAGTGTGTCGGCAAGTGAATTCTTTGTCCTGGGGACATGCACCACGCTTATATCCCACCCGTACTACAAGAAACTCCGGAGTTAAATACATACAAGACTGCAGGTCTCATATACCTGATGCCTTATCATGTCAACAAGGGTCTTTGAATCTGATTCAATTATTACCTTTATGAAACCCATGTTCCAGGACGTGTGTAGACCATTCAATATAGGTTGCTGCTCAACTTCTAACACGGTGCAAAGCCCTAGTGCTTGAGTGAAACCAAACACCCAATTTCCTAAATGGTTATGAAGGACACCTCCACTTCTTGCTATGCACCCTGATCTAGACACTGCCCTATCGACGTTAACCTTTATCCATCCCATCTCCGGTGGGCTCCATCTCGTATTGGTGGTGATTTGGTCAAGTTGATTTACATCCTCTTGGGTAATGACATACCTTCTCCACTCATTAGCTATAATAGCTAGCGGATCAGTTGGCTTCACAAACTCCTAATAAAAAATATGTTGATTCCTCCATTTCCACAACTTCCATATTGCAACCCCCTACACTAACTTCCAGTTCGTATTAGCAGACCCTCCCACTTCCCTTTTTAGATTGAACGCAAACCAATTTTTTAAGGGAGCTGAAAAGAATGTAGAAGCATACCTGCATTCGGATCCAAATCTGCCTAGCATATAAATAATCCCTTAAAATGTGAAGTATACCCTCTTCCCCAGCCTTGCAGTGTTGACATATTGCAAAAGTCGCTGACCATTTGTTCCTTCAGCTATTAGTAGGGAGCCTTTCATGAAAAGCCATCCACATAAACACCCTAATTCTTTCTGCCCTATTCCATTTCCAAATTTCCTTAAACACATGCTCATGTGAACTACAGTTTTGGTCTTCCATCATAATGTATGCACTTTTAATTATGAAGATACCTTCCGGAGTAGCATTCCATGCTAATACATTGTTGCCTAGCTGATGCCTGGGGATTGGAGTAGAAACTAGCTTCTGGAAGATGGTACTTTGTAACATACCTGCAAGCCTTTGGAAATTCCAACTCCGGTGCATCACCCAATCAGATACTTTGCTTTCTTCTTCTTGACTTGTTAGCGGTCTTGTACAGAATTCCTTGATAGCCTTATTAGGAAATAACCAAAAGTCGTTAAAGAAATTAACTAACTGCCCATTTCTTATATGCCATCTTGAACCATTATCTACCATATCTTTTTGCTGAGCAATAAATTTCCAGAGCGCTAAGTCCTCATTCCTGTACTTTAGCAGATGATTATCACTATGAACCATATACTTATTGAACAAGACATCCATCCATAATCCTTTTGCTCCATTAATAACCTTCCAAGCAACCTTGGCACCACAAGCTTTATTAACCGAGGCCAAACGCTTTAAACCAATTCCTCCCTGATGTTTTGACTTGATTAGAGTCTCCCAGCCAATTGGGTGAAAACCATGTGAGCCTTGGTTATCACCCCAGATAAAATTTCTTTGCAAACTCTCAATCTCATGGCAAATGGTTGCAGGAGTTTTCGCTACCATCATAGTATAAACTGGAACAGCACTTATAATAGACTTAGCAAGTGTGATACGAGCTGCCAACATAAGTGAGTTTGCCTTCCAAGCCGTTAGTTTGGCCTTCACTTTGTCAACTATATATCTATAGTTATCTATGGGTTTTTTCCCTCTAGTTATGGGAAACCCAGGATATGTTGCCAATTCACCTGAGATTCTTATGCCCATGGCCCTATTGATCTTTCTTTTGGTCGCCTCTGGACCCCGAGGGGAGAAAAACATAGACGATTTACTTCTATTCACACATTCTCCTGAAGCCTTGCAGAATCTGTCAATACAATTCATCATAAGCTGAGCTTGCTTTTCAGAAGCTGAATCAAAGAGAAGCAAATCATCAGCAAACATGAGGTGAGAGATAGTAGGACCATTCTTGCTCACATAGACAGAAACCCATTCCCCATTCCTCACTGAGTCACTAATGATATGAGATAACTAGTCCATGCACAAGACAAATAGTAAAGGTAATAAAGGGTTCCCTTGCCTCAACCCCCTTCTTGGTGAGAAGAATTCTGACTATTCCCCATTCCAAAGCACACTATAGGAGACTGAACTTATGCAATTCATCACAAGAGCGATAAAGTGTTGTTCAAAACCAATATCATTTAGCACCCTTCTTACAAAGTCCCAGCTCAACCTATCGTAGGTTTTTTCCAGGTCAATCTTCCATGCCATTAGTCCTTTCCTCCCCTTCGCCTTTCTCATGGTATGCACGACTTCTTGACCTACTATAATATTATCCTATATGACTCTGCCTTTAATGAAACTCGACTGAACAGGAGAAACCAACTCTTCCATCACCTGCCTAATCCTTTGCACAATGATCTTAGTAATACATTTATAATGGACTGTACACAAGGAAATGGGTCTAAAGTGGGCTACTAATTTAGGCTTATCTCTCTTTGGAATTAGAGAAATCAAAGTCTTATTCACTTCCCTTTCCACACTACCCGAGGTAAACACCTCACCTATAAACTTGCAGACATCCTCTCCAATCCTGATCCAATTTTTCTGATAGAAAATGGAGGGAAGCCATCATTCCCTGGCGCTTTATATGGGCCCATCGAGAAAATAACCTTTCTAACTTCTTCCCGTGAAGGTGGGCATCCCAGATTTCGCAATCTGGATCGCTCAACCAATAGAAAGGAAGCAGCAGTGTCAAGTGGTACCACCTCAACCTTTCATGCATATAACTTGTTAAGAAATTCACATACCATGGATCTTATCTTGCTCTCTTCTGTGTCCCAATCTCCCTTCGCATCCTTCAAAGCACATACCCTATTCTTCCTTTGTCTGAGTTGTGTTTTCAAATGGTAACCCTCGTATTCCTATCTCCCTTGGTCACCCAATTCGCTTTGGATTTCTAGAACCATTTCATCTCTTCCGCTTTCAGGACTTCTCTAATTCATCTTGGAGATCCCGTTCTAGCTTGTTGAGGAATTTTGAAAAAGGATAGGTGGTTGAATTTTATACCCCTTTCAATCGAGCCAACAACCATTTTTCCTCTTTTCAACATATCCATAGACCTGTCTATTCCAGTTACTAAGCGCGACTCCTAAGTCTTCAAGTACCTAACTAATACCACCGTCAGCATTCCAAATGCTTGATAGTACTTCCTTGAAATTTGAGTGATCCATCCACATTGCTTCAAATCTAAAAGGCTTGGGTCCAAGCCTCTTCGTGATATTATCTAGTTGCAAGGCTTGGGGGTTGTGGTCCAAAAATTAAGTTCGGGGAAGAACCTTCAATATACACTTAGGATGTTTGACGAAAAACTTGTGTTACCCAAAGCCTGATCTAATCTTTCATACAACCTCATATGACCCCTAATCTTTGGACCTTTCCATGTATATTTAGGACTGCTAAAGCCCACATCAGTTAGTCCACAATTGCTCACCTTATCTTGGAACCATTTAATTCTCAACTCGTTGCTTCTAGCTCCTCCCACCCTCTTCTATCTGTGCATAATTTCATTAGTCTCCAACAACTATCCAGGGCATAACCACTGTTCCAGCCAGAGTCTTCAGCTTTCCCCATAATTCTTCCTTCATCTACTGGTACGGGAGCGAATACACTACTGTCAGTATGAATGCTTCACACTCTCTGAGCTTATACTCAAGGTGCAGGAACTGGCAATCCTCACTAATAACTCTGACTTGAATACATGATCCTTTCCAAAAAGCCACTTTTCCCCTGACAATCCTACGCTTGGCACCGCGACAATTTCATCAAAACCCAGAGACAACAGGCTTCGCATGTGTGCCACCTTGCTACAACAAGTTTCTGCCAGAATAACCATAATAGGTTTCTGATTTTGTATAATGGCTCTTACATTTCGGAGTAGACCTTTCCCACAGGCCCCTCTTGAATTCCAAAATACTATACTATTCATAAAAAAAACCAGATGGCTAATTTAACGTCAATCCCTACGACCTCAATTGGAGTATTGGGTTTCTTTTACCCAGGTTCCACGAAAACTGTTCTGGTCCACCTCCATTGATGGGCTGACTTCCAGCCCACTACACCCTCCACCCACATCGCCTGGATCGAGTTCCTCATAGCCCAATGCTGTTGGGGCATTTGGTTCTGTCATCCTTCCCAGTTCCATCCTTCTCTGGCCCATACCTATATTATCATTGGGCCTTCGAACCAAACTCCCATCCGCCCAAGTGCCCTCCTCTTCCTCCATCTATTCAACATTTCCCCTCCAGTTAACCTCAGCAACCCCTCACTGTTTCTTTAATGTGCTAACACGTCCCTTGGTGTCTTCTTCAATCTTTTCCGTACCGAGCTTTCTGCCTCAATTTGCTTTGCACCCCTTATTCCCAATGTTTAGGATTCCTCCAATACAGACATCTTCCCATTCTTACCCTCTTTTCCACTGGCCCTTAGCACCCTTAGCACCTCGTTCTACTCTAATAGTTGCGCTTGTGTTGCCCTACTCTGTGGCTCTGCAGTTTGCAACACTGTCACTATCTCTGTATTTGCCCCTTCCTTCTCCATGTCAGCTAACACCCCAAAGCGTGAACCCCTATCCTTTTGTGGATTAAACACACCCTTTAGGTCCCCTGTTTTCCTGGGCCTTCTACTTCTTTGAGCAACATGCCATTCTTCTTGGACACTCCCCTGTTCTTGCTCCCCTCCTTGGCATGTATTAACCTAGTGTTTTTGTCCGTCTCTCTCCCCTTCATGCTCCATTTCTATAGCTCTTTTTGAACACATCTCCTTCCCGTGTCCATATATGCCACATTTTGTACATAGCATAGAAGACCCTCGTATTCCAAGAAATAATCTTCTCCATCCAGTGAAAATCTCGACATAAATTGTTTGCCCAAATCTACCAACACATAGATTCTAGCATAATGTCCTCTAAGGTGACATGAAGTATTCATATCCACCTTAATAGTTTCTCCAATCCTATTACCTATGAGAGTCAAAGCTTCTACATCATAATATTCTAGAGCAACATTTGGCACATGCACCCACACTACTGCCTTATCGATAGTTGCCTTGTGGGGTCTAAAGCTTGGTTCCTATGGACGCACTATCAAATAATGATAATAGATTATCGATGGGCCTCCTGTTAAAGCATGCAGATAATCTTCTTTATTCGACATCTTAACTACGTAGTATCAATGGCCAATATTGATAAGATTAATTATTCCCTTCCTAGCCCATATTGACTGGAAACGAGGGTGAAGTGCTTTATATCCAATATTCTTGTCGAGAAGCTTGACAATAATTGCTCTTTTCCATGCCTTATACAGCTTTCTCTTCATCTTCCCCGAGAAAGAAAAGTGCAGAAAGTTGCACCTGGGATCCTCAATTGTTGTGAACATGGGTTCCTCACTCCCCTTATCATGCCCATGTAAATGATGTACCCGACATGCTGTCATCAGACAAACTATCTTCTTCACTTTCGCCCTCCTTTTCCAAAGACCCCCTGGGGATTAATACCTTTAAGCTTATTAGCAAAAAAAAAGGCCCTCCAGGAACAAACCCGTAATTCTTTCTCGATAAATTCGGCTAGTCTCCTTGATAGCTCATTGCTCCCTTCTTTGTTGTTTCCCCATTCTTAACCTTCTTCGCACTCCTCATCACTTGATCATCCTCCTCCCGAGTAGGAGGAACCAGCGTTGCAGATGAATTAGGGTGCCTTTCAAAACCTTCCATAAAAATAGACTTGTAAGCATGTAGAAAATTGAATGTGGTGGATAAATCTATGACACAAGCTGGTGTAGGTCTGGGCCTTTAAGCCCATATGGTAACTTGTGTGGCAATTATTTTTGGTGGTTACTTGGTTGTTGGTATGCATGATGGAATTTCATTTTTTTGAGTGGGGAAAGGAAAATGGGAAAGCCATTTTCACAAGGATGTCCAGTATTATGAAATCCAATTCCTTTTTTTTTTTGCCAAGGTGAAATCCAATCCCAATAAAAAAACAAATAGCTTTATTATTATTTACAAACTCCAAAATGTGAGTTGGGCATTGTTTTGAAAAACCAACAAAGTTGTATCCACACAAGTCAATTAAACGCTCGTTTGGCTCCTACATGAGAAACCCAAATTTTATTGCAAAACCCTTAAAACCTAGATTTTGTCCAAGTACTTACGTTTTTTTCAAAATACAGGTTTTGAAAAAAACTATTTTCTTGTTAAATCACATGCTCTCTCTCAAAATAAATTTTCTCTTTCATTTTTTTTTCTTTTTTTTCTCTTTCATCCTTCATACTTGCTTTTTTGTCTCGAACTCTGTAAAAGCCAATAACTTACTAAACACAATCACCTTTCAAGACTTACGTGGCCTCATAATCCATAAAAGCTATTATCCCAAAATCTATTCTCCAAAACTTAGATTTTGACTCGAACTCTGTAAAACTATTCTTAAATAGACTTCCAAATGAGTTCTAAATGGAATACTATGCATTTCCCAATGCATCTCCATTTGCATATTCAGCAACTTAGTCTACATTTACAAGTTACAAAAACTTGCCAGAAGCCAAATTGCATTGTTCCATTAACAAGGAATCTTGATATAAGTATATGTTTGCTCAACTTCAATATGCGAACCCCAAATTGTTTTACCCTACCGGCATTGGATATATTTCTGTTCAACATGTGAGCTTCCTTAATTGAAACAAAGAAGCCAAAAGAAAAGAAAAAAGGTGAACTAAGGGGAAAAGAGGTTGACAATCAGTAGATTACATGTCTGATTTTAAAGGCTACTTTTACCTTTCTTCTCCTACTGTTTCTCCCCCTAATTAATTAGCGCAACAAAAATGGAGTGGAAAAGGAGTAACTCCAACCAATATAATAAAAGTACACTTTCTCACTAAGGTTTGTTTGAATTCCATTTTCAGAACCTAAGTTTGGTTACAAAGTTTAGGTTTTGATCCAAAATTTAGATTTTGTCCCAGTACAAATTTTTTTCTGAAAAGCTCTTTTGGATACAAAATCTCGATTTGAAACCTACTTTTTCCTCTTTCCTACTTTTTTCATTCTTTCTCTTTCCTCTTTTCTACTTATTTTTCATTCTTTCTCTTTCCTCTTTCCTACCTACTTTTTGCCTCGGAATCCATAAAAGCTAATAACTTTCTAAACATATATCACTTTTCAAAACTTAAGTTTTGCCTCGGAATTCGTAAAAGCCATTCTCTAAAAACTATTCTTCAAAACTTAGGTTTTACCTTGGAATCCGTAAAAGCTATTCTCAAAATTGATTCCAAACCAGCCCTAAGACAATAGAAGAAAAAGGCATAAATGGGGGGAAAAAGAAATCGCAGGGCGAGAATTGCAATAGACGAAATAACTATGATTTGGTATTGGTACAGGCTAATGTGCGAGAGAGAAAGAGGACGAGAGATAGAGAAACAGAAGGAAAAGTTAATCTAATTTCATATTCAACACTTCCCTTACAAGGTTCGTTTCCCTTTTATAGATCATCACTCATCTCATACTATTACTACTTGCTACCCGAAGTCATTACCATACAGTTCAAAGTTTGTTACAATGACAGCTAAGCATTTTACCAGTAACAATCCTAACAACTCATTCGTTACCCAAATGACACGTAACAGGTATTGTCACCGCTTTCCATCTGCTAATGATATGGATTCGAGAGGCGTGGCTTTATTGACATGATTCATTGGATAGAAAGCCTAAAAAGCTATGTATGGAACTGTACATATACAAAGGCTCAACCACCAAAACACATGGTGGCTTGAAATAGAAGAAATAATTCCAAATAAAAATGAGAGAAAGAGATGGGGATGATAACGATGACGGTGACGGTGACGATGAAGAATTAGAAATTGTGTGGTGTAATATTTGATTCAGGGAAGAGAAGCGAAGAGAAGCTGCGTATGCCACAATTTGGCTTTGGGATTGAATTGAATTTCACGCGATTTTTGTCTGCGAATGTGTTTGGTTGTTCGTACTTACCCGTTGTATCGCCATGGCAACATCTAAGGGTGCGTTTGGTTGGGAGGAAATGGATGAAGATGAGGTTTAAGGAGACCCCCTTGTTTGGGAGGAGGGATGAAGGGGATAAAAATGACATTCTCTCTCCTATTCCCTCCCGCTCTTTTTGTTCCCTCCAATTTGGGGGATTTTGGAGGAAGCCAAAAGCTATGGACTAAAATGCCCCTACCATATTTTAGTTATTCCACCAAATACCCTCATTTCTTCCCCTTTTAATAAATATATTGTAATAAAATAAAAATAAATGAAAATATACTGTAATAAATTTATATTATTATAAAAGTGATTAAAAAAATTATATAATTGTAATTAAAAATATATTATAAAAGTTAATTGAATATTTTAAAAATATATTTTGAAAATAAAATAATAATTACAAGCATATTTTTATAAAAAGATATTATTATAAAAATAATTTACAATGTAAATATATTATTATAAATAAAACATATTATTAAATTTAAAATAAAAAATATGATTATTGATAAAAAAAATTCTTCCATTTCAAAATATAATTTTGAAATTAGAAATCATGTGGTGCAATATTTGATTCGGAGAAGAGAAGCCGGGTACGCCACAATTTGGCTTTGGGATTGAATTGAATTTCACACAATTTTTCTCTGCGAATGTGCTTTGTTGTTCGTACTTATCCGTTGTACCGCCATGGCAACCCCTACCCTGCTTGGATGGAGAGAAAATGTGAGAGGAAATAAAATTTGGAGAGAAAATGAGGGGATAAATGAGTTTCCCCTGCTCGGATGGAGAGAAAAAGTGGGAGGAATGAAAAGTTAGAGAGAAAATACGATGCAGGTCCCATCACATTTTCTCTCCAACTTTTCTCTTCATACATGGAGAGAAAATTCTTCTTCTTTATTTACCCATATGCTCTTTATTACTTTTTTTATTTGAAGATATTAAATATAACATATAAGTTTTTTAAAATTCTTACTATCACTTTATTTTTTAAAAGGACAAGTTTTAAAATATATTCTAATATCTAATTTATTTTTTAATTTCTTACTATAAAACCTTGCAACATTAATAAATATGATATATTTTTATCTCACTTATTTTGTTTTGAAATATAATAACATGAAAACATATCTTTAATAAATTATTTGATTTTAAATTATTTATGATATTAATGTAAGTACAATTTTTTTCATGATATATTATACTTTACTTATTCAAATATTTATTAAAAGATTTTTATCTAAGAATATTTTAGTCATTCAGCTATTTGTGCATTTTCTTTTCTCTGTGTTTTCTCTCATCCATCCAAATAAAATGAGTGACAACATTTTCTCTCCACTTTTCTCTTCTCTCTATTTTCTCTCCTCCCAATTTCTCTTATCTTAACTTTTCTTTCCATCCAAACGGAGCCCTAAAGTCAAACCGCAAGTTTGGGGGTAATAATACTTGCACACTCCATTTGCCATAATCTAAAACGTTAAAAATTGTACCCGTGGAGGAGATTATCTCGATTTGTGAAAAAATATTATTGAACGCACGTTTGGGGTTTCCAAACACTTTTTCAAACACCCCAAATGTCTTATGACCCATCTAACACAATTCTCATTTCCCCAAAATTAAAGGTTTATTTTGCTTTAAAAATAAATTAAAATAAAATGTGAATTATATTAGATGAGTCATAAGACAATTAGCTTAAAATGATTGGAGTTGTGTTTTTCAAGGTGGCATGTCTGCAGCGTCTAAGTATTTCTTAAAAATACCAAAAATGAAATAAATAAATTTATTGCAACAATTGTGAATTAATCTTGTCAGAGAAATAGTCATGCCTAACGTTAAATTATACATCCGTTCATATCATAAAATGAATTATGATGTGTTAATACTGGGGGAAGAGGTGGAGAAGGAAAAGGAATAATGAAGAAAGGATTAAACAGAAAGGGAAGAGTGAGAAGAGAAGGGTAAACATACAAAACCGTCAAATTCAATAATCTAAAAGTCTACCGTAATTGATAACTCTGAACCTATTTATAAGGTAATAACAATAATTATAAAGCACAAAATGCTAATAGTAATAAAAGTCTTAAAAATAATAAAACAACATAAATCCAAATATCCGAACACATAATCCATCTCATGGCCACGGCTCCACTTTCCTGTCAAAGAGGTTCCCATACGTAGAAACATAAGTGTGAAGAAGAAGAAGAGGGAAATGTGACCGCACAAAGAGGGAGACCGGAACACTTGCTAGTATGATAACGAGAAGGAGACCCCATGAGTAGTTTGAATGCTTTACCATGAGAAGGATGGCAGAAAGAAAGGCTATTATCATACTTACAATGGAGATGAGCAGAAAAGAAAGACCCAAAATTACTTTCGTTGGCAAGGATTTGAGGAATTCTTCTTCTGAAAATTTAGATTTAAGGATAGCTGGAAACATTAGAATCGAAGTTGATGAAGAGAGAAGTGATAATATGGTTGAGAATATGAAAACCTTGCTATTTTGATCATGTCCTCTGGGAACTGTAAAAGCTGCTGCACACATAATGGTCACGATTAAGGCACCAACAACTGAACAAGAATTGGCTGTCTCTTTTATCCATTTCTTTCCTTCCTTCATTAGCTCTTTGTGATTTTCTCTGAATGATTCAGCGGCTGTGATGCCATTCTCATTATGCGTTAGCCTGAAGTTAGGAGGCGTTAAACTCTCAACCTCCTGCATTTGTTTTAAAATGTAACGCATTTCACATTCTTGTCAAAAGCAGACTACTACTATATAACCAGTTTAGGAGGAAATGTCAGCAAAGAATAAAGTGGAACTTTGGTTAAAAGCTAGGCCTAATGGGATTTATTATGTTTATGATGCCTTTGAACGATTCTAGAACAACCTTCCAAGAAAGTGAAACTCAGAGTAACATTCTCAAATACTTGCACACAAATCTTACACAATTTATTAATTTATGCACTACTTAAAATTATAATAGATTCAACCTTATAAGAGAACATTGGTAAAAAATTAATATGTATTTTTCTCTAACCTTGAACCATTGCAATTCTCTTTGCATTTGTAGTGTAGGTGCATAGATGCGATTAAGTATGTGAGGATGAGCCAGTTTGGCTGCCTCATGCGTCATGGTATTTCCATTACTAGTTTTATTTGTTAGCAAGACATTCTTGAAGCGAAGCCCATGGATAAGGTTGAAGACCCTAGCTTGCCGATGATCAAGAGCTTCACCGAAATACAGAAGGGACTTTGGAAGGGAGAAAATCTCTGGGATTTCTTTTGATACTTGAAACACAAAATCGACATTCCCTTGTTTAGCTGCAACACCTAAAGCCTCATATATAATTCCCTTTTGGTATGCTTCACTTGCTTTCTTACAAACCAGGCGAAGAAGCTCATCTGCTTGTGAATGCAGTAACTTTAGCTCTTGTAATTCCTTAACTCCTACATTCATACGTATCACACATGGATCTTTTAGTTAGTTTATTATTTTAATTTATGAGAATTAAGAGAGATGAAAGTTAGCATCCATACCTACAAAATTATGGGTGATGTTGATGAGTCTTCGAAGTAGACTGATCCCTGTTAATTAAGATCCAATATTTTATACCTCTTTCAAACAAATGTTAAAATAAAAATCTTGTATTAAAGATATAACACGGGGGGAATCGTAAATAAATGCAGTCGAACAACAAAAATTCTAAGTTAAACCTAAACTTTTATCAAATCTCTAATAAGACCTATATGCCTTATTTAATATTTTTGAATTCTATGATTTTACCTACATACCCTTTTTTTCTCTATTTTTTGGTTTAACCCTTTTTCTTCTTACTATTTTGAATAAGACATTTCCTCTTTACTTCATAAATTCCATTTATTTCTTAATTTTCTTGGGAAGTGTGCACGCATGATAATTCTTTTTTATTATTATAATTACTAAAATATTTATAAGCTTTGTTGTTCACTTGTATATTAAAAATAAAAAAATAAATAAAAATCGAATAAAAGAGAAAAAAGTTCAGAAAAAAAACGTCAATTCAAATCAAAATAGCAATTTACAAATTCTCATTCATAATTTGTACAAACCTTTCATAGCAAATTTTTTTAAAAAATGAAAATAAAATAGCAATTCAAAAGTTAGGGTTAAAGGAGAAATTATCAAAATATGTTATTAATATTGTTGAAAGTCAACTCAAAAATTAAAAGTTGAGACCCCAATAATTCAAGAAGGTCTACATTTTGGTATCAGGGTGAAAACTACTCTTTAAGAATTTGTAAGTTAAAAATTTTCAAACACATACCTTCAATATTGTGTTTAATGACAAAGGGGTATTATGGTCTTTTTAACAATATTTGCAAATCCTTAGTAAAACCTATAGACCTTATTAGATATTTAATAAAAGTGCATGTCTTAATTAGGATTTTTGCATTTTGGCTGAATTTAATAAGGATTTTCCTTAATAACACATATAGATCCATGTTAATGAAAGAGTTCCGCTTTTTGTTGAGTAAAATTTCCTACCATGATTTTGACCAATCATAAATGCAAAATTTTAATATTAACTACCAAATGTTAATATTATTTTTTTTTAAAAAAAGCGATGTAAAAGTTACACGTTTTTAATGCCTTCAAATTTATATATTATTTCTATTCTCTTAACGATATTTTTGTAACATACCTGGCTTCGCAAGTTTTGCTTTATCTCCTTGATTTCTTTCTTCTTGTTGGATGTCCAAACACACACTGTTGATAGCTGTGGTTGAATGTATGTTTATATCTTATATGGGCAGAGAAATAACGAAAGATAAGGTCGTTAACAAAATACATAAATAATGATGATGGCAATAAATAAATAAAAGAATGAATGAATAAAATAAGACAACGTATAAAAAACATGTTCTCGATGTTCATTAACCGTATATTGAATCAAGTTTTGTTAAGGCAATGTCTATTTAAATTAAGCTGAAATACAAAATCTAAATTCAATCCAATTCTTTCAATAAGGTTTTAATAATGCGAAGAGGACTAATTTGATATTTTAGGATCTTGTTAAGTGATTTCAAAGACATCTTTTATCTCTCCCAAAACCACCTCTATCAACGGCGGGTGGACGACAATGTAATTGCAAAAGTTTTGTTGTAAATAGTTAATTTAGACATTTGAATTGTTAAATTGAACTTGATTATTTCTAAACTTGTATAGTAATTGACTAATTATAGAGGTTTATTGATGAGTGTAACTTTATTGTAAGAGTTTTGTTGTAAATAATTAATTAAACTTGTGATTACTAAATTAAACTTATATGTGACTGTATATGTCACAGACTTGTATTCACGTTTTAATATAGTTTACTACAACCCAAAGAATGGGGAGAAAATAATAGAGGCAGAATCTACATGCAATAATTGAAAACAAAAAAAAAGAAAAGAAAAGCAGCGAAATATATGTTTAAATACCCAAATACTCACAGTTATAGATCCATCGTTTCCAAAATACAAGTTTACTTGGGCTAAGAATTACAGTGTTCAAGGCAGCGATCTCATGAATTGGGGTCTTTCTTGCATTAAATGGCACTAGAAGCAATTCTTCACAATGTTGAAGCAAATTCAACGCAATGTCTGTGCGCACGCACAGAGTCACACCATGAATTGACAAGCATATAGAAAACAAAAGTAATATTACACAAAACTTATGGTTCTTAATCCAAGCATTGATTGGATTTGATCATAAAAATAACATCCAAATCCATTTTATCTCTCAAATTTACAATATTTTCCTTAAAAATATCACCATTTATTGCATATATAAAGGGATTTCTATTGAGGCGTAGTTAAAATAGTGTATAAATACTAAACTTAAGTAATTTTTTTAATTTTCTCAAATTAATTTTCTAGTAATTTTTTTAATCTACTCAAATTAATTATCTATCTCTTACAATAGGTATAACAGCATACCGTAACATCGTGCACCAAAACAATATGCAAGAAGCGTAGAACCCCTGCGGCCCGTGAGGCATCGCAATGGAGTGAGAGAATATAGATAACGTCCCAATTTTTTGTAACCACTTTGGAAAGCCACTTCAATAGGAAGTTGATCTTGCCGGTTTAGAGTGACAAGTATGTCTCTGTTCTTGTTCACGAGGCATTTTGCAACTTCAGTGCTTCCACTAAACGCGCAAGCCATTACGAGTGCTGTGTTACCATAACGATCAGGAATTAGAATGGATTGTGGAGGGAGTAATCTGAGCAACTCCTTCACTATGTCCACATGCCCAAACAATGCAGCCCAATGAAGTGCTGTGTAGCCAACATTAGCAGTTTGTGCAGTCAAGGCATTAGGGTTTTGATCAATAATTGCTTTCGCATCCCTCCAGCTGTTACCACATATAGAATGGCGCAAAGCCACCTTCCATCCTCCTTCCTCACCTGTAATTAATTATCCACACCATGTTAGCAACAATCAACGCGTATCTATGTTTCAATGAAGTTGTCGAATCAAAGTATGTATAGGGTTAATAATGTGAAAAAATACATCCGAACAATTAGAATGAGAGCAACGATTGTCAGGATTGTTAAATGTAACCTAACATTAATACATATGCATATGTAAAAATAGCGTGAGATCCATCACAAAATTAACAATTTTGTGTTATATTTACGGGTTCTTATTTCAAAATTTAAATTTTTATAGGTATTTTTGCATATCTGAAAAGTATATAATGTTAGACATTCTTTAGGTAAAAGCTCGTGAGTATTTTTTGCATCTTAACCCTTATTAATTATTCTTGTAGTTTGTTTTTGAAACTCCATGTAATATAATACAAGATTTGTGTGTGTGTGTGTGTCTTTTTTTAGAATATTTTTTTAATCCTATTTACAGGATAGATAGTATTTTTCTGTCTTGTTTATAAGTTAGGTCTCATTAAACTTTTGACATGAACGTATAATTTTACCTTTTATTTATTATTGTGTTGACTTTTTTCTCATGTGGTATGATATCGATCATATAATAATAAAATTGCAAAGTTGTTGAATTTTAGTGCATGGTTAATGAAGTTTAATTTTTTTTTTTGTATTCTTAATTTATTCATTGAATTTAAGAATTCATGAATTTCTCTCATTCTATTTTATAAGCCACATCCAACAACTTTGGATGTGGCTTATAAAATAGAATGAGAGAACAATATGGCTAGTTAATTTAATGAGGATTAATATACAAACTTTGTATGTTAATGGGACCGTAATTGAATTTTTGCTTTTGAAAAATAACTACAACTTGGATATTTTTTGACAGTTATTGATCCAAATGAGAGAGAAATAAGGAGAGCTTTAGTGCTCATTATTACCTAATTCCTCGTGTGGCCTTGCTGAGCATTGTGGCAATGGTGACTCAGGTGAGGGACGCTCCACCTGAGAGTCTTGTTCTATTTCTCCCAAATTGTTTTGTTCTTCAGATGCCAATGGTTGTGGGTCAGATGAAGGACGGTGCACGCCCACTAGAGGATCCAAGTCCAACGGTGAGTTTTGTTCCAAGTCATCTCGCAATGTTGACATTTTGGGAGTACGTACGAGATCAACCTGCTTCATTCTAATTTATGTGTATATATTACTATCATGTAATGCATTGTATCAAATGTTTATTGATTCATCTGCGAATTTAGTGTTTGCTTGTAACAACATCAAAATGAATAGGTATTAAAATAAAAACAGTTCATATATATAAGTTTGTATTGCAAGTTTTTATTCAGTAATAGTGATATTGTTCTTGAAGTTTATGAGCAAAGTTGCTCTGCAACGGTTAAAATACAGCAATTTCACTCTTTACAGTTGAAAATATTAACAGTTAACATTAAATTTTTTAAAAAAAAAACTTCTAGAACAATATCACTTTTGAAAGAAAAATTTTCAGAGTGAATTTATACTCGAAATCAAGTAAGTATGAACAAGAATGAAATCCACTTGAGCCTTGGATCCAACAAGCAATATATGACCACAAATAGGAGCAACGATAAATATATAATAAGTCGTATATGGAACATGTGCTTTGCTTGCGAACGTTTCCAACGAATCAGCTCAATAGATGTTTGCACTCGGCAATCAGTACATTACTTTTAAAAGGGAAAAGTAAAAGAACAAGAAAAAAATGAGAGAGAGAGAGAGAGAGAGAGATTATTCACGCCATTTCCTTCTGATTCTTTATCTTTCCTTGGATTACAAATAGGCAAACATAGAATTAGTTAAAAATAATGAATATGTAAGATATTTATTTTTCCCCAAACATACACTTATTTAAGAAATTAATGAGTGACGGAGAGGATGAGTGAGAAAAAATATGTGAGAGAATGGGTGAGAAAAGATGTGAGAGTGACATGAAATTAACTGATGAGAAATGGAAGAAGATAGAGGTTGGAATGATTGGTTAATTTAGTGTGTGTTGAGAGAGATTTAAAATAAATCTGAAAAAAAAAATCAATTTAAGTCATATTTAATACTTTAAATATTGTCCTTTGATATATGATTTAATTCTATTTATAAATAATTTTCAACATATTTTATATAGATAAGGGAAAATATTAAACATCATTCAACTCTACTTTAAAATTTAACAGTTTTGTAACCTTATTTCAATTTAATATTTACTATAACATATGAAAGTAAAGCTGACATATAAAACTGAAGGATAAAATTATATATTCACATAAAAAAATAATAAAACAATTTATAAATATGATCAGATAATAAATAGTCTCGGAGAGTATAGTAAACAATAGGTGACTTTAAAGGAAATATAAATAGAAAGTGTGACCTATCACAGAAAGACGAAATGCATTTTACTTAATTTTACTTTAAAAAAAAAGATGTTTTCTTTTTGGCTAACTTGCGAATAATTGCCTCCTCTCACCGGCTAGATTGCCACGTGTGGTAAAACATGTTTGCTAAGTAATACAGTAGAAGTCTGATATGCTCCCTCAAATCATTTGTATAACTAATAATAATCTCAAACCACGTAAAATGTATGACACTTAAAATTGGTTAAACTAATAAAATAAATAGGTAGAAAATATAACTTTTTTAACAAACATTTATTCATGAAAATGATGGGTGTAAGAGAATTGTATACCAACAAAGATGAGAAAAAATCAATGGAAAAAAATAAGAGAAAAATTAATTGGGGTTAGAAATGTATTAAATTTTTAGATAATGTAAAATCATTTATTATATATAGGATAAGGTAGATAAGAGAGAATGTTAATATGACTGAAGGGAGTAATTATTAATTGAAATGTGTATTTAGAATATTAAAATACTAAAATAGCCAGCAACTAGAAAACTCTCTTCACTCCCTCTCACGTAAAAACCCTCCGAATGGAGAGAGACTAGAAAGAAGAACGAGAGAACCGAAGACCATCGGATGTAGTGGTTAAGATGTGCCTGTTTGGGGTTTGATCTTCTTATTTGAATCTTAGGTACGCAGAAAGAAAGAAGAGTAAGAAAGGACGAAGCAGCAAGTACGAGATGGGGAACGTACACTGGAGGAGGTTTTTGTATAAATCATCAGACTCGTGGATCTGACTCCTTAGCATAAAAAAAAGTTTGAGTTAACGAATCAGAGCAACAGATTAAGACGTGTTGGGAACACAGAATCATCAAACAATCATTTGCAGAAGAAAAAAAGCCTCATCTTCAGCAGTAGAATAATCGTGATTAAATCATATTACCAGTTTTCTGAGGAGCCAACGCTGCAATATAATATAGGAAAGAAGGACAGTGAACCTCGATCAAGAGCTGAGGTTGTGTTATGAGATGCTTAGCTAGACGGCGAACAACGAGAGGCGGCTGAGACCAGAGACGCCGACAGCCAACGGAGGGTAAAGAATAACACGAGAGAGGGAGACAGAGATGCAACTAGGGGAAAGATGGGTTGGCTTATATTTTTTTTTTCTTATGCATATTTAATGATTTTTAGCTATATTTAGTGCTTATGATTTTTTTATAACAAACATTTATTGATATTTTAACCCTCCGAAAATTATATAATGTTAACTCATTTTTAGGAAAAATAGATATGTATTTTTACATATTAATGTCTTTTAAATCTTACAGTGATTTCCCTTTTCTAAATGATGAAATCAGCATTGATATATTTTTTACATATCAATGTCTTTTAAATCTTACGTAAATCTTACCGTGATTTCTCTTTTTTAAATGATGAAATAAACATTGATATGTTTTTTATATATTAACGTTTTATAAATCTTACGTAAATCTTATAGTGATTTCCCTTTCTTAAACAACGAAATCAACATTGATATATATTTTTTTATATATTAACGTCTTTTAAATTTTACGTCAACCTTACAGTGATTTCCCTTATGAAATCAACGTTGGTTGTGATTAAGACAAGTGCTAACCTAACAATAAATATTTCATCACCTTAAAGTTAAATGATGATAATTGGTGCTCATCAGCGTCCTGTACGTTTCATAGATCCTAATAAACATAACTTCTGAATTCTGTCCTAAGTGAACATTTGGAAATGCGGTAGAGAAGTACTTTTACATAAATCGAGGTGAATATGTGAATGGGATTATCTTATTATACAGAAAAATACTGTTAAACATGCGTTTGACTTTTTCAAACGCTCTACCAAAACGCCTCAATAAATGATAATAGTGTTTGTTGCTCATCAGCGTCACGTTCAGCATACCCTGCATAGCCTCACACCATTCTTATATCTCTCACTTCGCACTTGGCCCCTTTAGATTGGCCCTATGGGTTCTCTGTACTTTCTCCACATTTGTTATATGCAAGTCGGCTTTTTTAATATTCAAATCACCGTCATATTCGCACGGTAAACTTATCAATTGTGTTAAGTAATAAAATGATTCTCAGGAAGATTTTATTATAAAATGGATCAAGTACTAATTATCAAATTTTCATGTAATTTGACTAAAACAAATATTTATGATCAAATCAATACGATTTGTAAGTTATACACGTAAAAACAGTAAACTCGCTATGGAAATTTACCAATTCAAATGAGCTTACACTAAACTAAATTCAAATGAGCTTCGGGTTAACATCAGTTTAAAAGTAAGTTGACACGATATCATAAATGAAGTTGAGAACAATGATGCATACCATGTTATGTGTGTGATTAAATGAAGATGTCGATGCAAATTATGTACGTAGCTCATTTCTCAAACTCCATGTGATTTTTGGGCAAACATACATTAATATTTAAATCAAACATGTGTCTAAGAGATGAATGCATTAATAATTCATCTAAACTTTTGTTGACAAAATTTAGTTTGTCATCATATTAATAATTTCTTACTTTTATTTTTCGGATTACTAAATCAAACTACCACTAACTATTAATGATTAAGTTTCTGTGTTTCATTATTTTGTTATTTTGTAACTTTTAAAGAATTGTAATAATAAACATAAATTCTCATCAGAGCTGAATTTTATTATTGCTACAATCAAACATGTGTGTAAGAGATGTATGCATTAAAACATTATGTATTTACTATCATTTTTATTTAAATATTATGATATTAACTTGTTTATAATCAAATATAAGTATTTTTATTAAATTATATTATTTTAATATGACTGGTTTAACAAATGGGTTGACCTCGATCTGACCCACTAACCCTTAATTAACTATCTAGATTGGGTCAGAGGTCGATCCAAGTTTTAATACCTTGCTTTCAGTGGAAGGATACATGTAATTTGGGGAAAAAAGGTCAGGAAAGACACACCAAAGCAGAAGGAATAAATAATAGCATGCTAAAAATGAAGGCCCAAGATAAACATGTTACGGCTCATAAACACTAATTTGGTATGTTTGAAGAAAACTATAAATTCATAATAACTCTATATAACATTTATTATATTTTTATTATTATTTGACTATATTTATTATCCCTTTGAATACTGGTAGGTATCCAAAATTTTCCATCACTTCCCTTTTATTTCATTATTCATTTCCTTTGTTTTTATTATGTACCAAGCAAAATAAAATGTGTTATTACTTGTAAAAGCATACTCTGTGCATGTGGAGTCGTGATCAACTCAATTTTTATTTTTGAAAAGTTCACAGACAACTCGTTGATGAAAATATTTGATTGACATATTAAATTTAGTTAATTAAATAGGTCAAACTTGAAAGTTTGATAACCGGCTTATTAAAACCTTGAAGAGATTTAATAGTAATCAAGCATATCAATCAATTAATATCAGTATTACTTTATTCTATAAAATATAATACCGTTATTAAGTCTATTAAAACATGTAACAGTTTTAGACCCTTTCTACACCTTAAAATAACTTCAAATCCCAATGCTACTATGAAGATTTTGTTGATGGATGATTGGTAAGCACTTTTGTAAATGTTCTCAGAATCAATAAGTGTAGCGTAGTCTTGGTAAACCCACAGACACCAATTTATCTAAACATTTGCTAACAAAAATCATATTAGAGACAGGGCCACTTTGGGTGGTAATATCAGATATATATATATATATATATATAAAATCAACTTTTTCCAAATATATAAATGCAAGGGATCCGATTTAGATGGCACGGAGTTTATCTATCAATAGTTCAATATTGCTCTTTGAAGATCTGATTTGAAAGTTGGACACAAGACAGTGGGCTTCTTTGAGAAAGCGATGGAAAAATGTTTTTACCATTTACGAGGCAAATGTGTAGAGGAGATTATCTGGTTTTACAGAAAAACTTTGTTGAATGCAGGTTTACCTTTTTTAAACGTAATTCCAAACATGGCTACTATCACAGGGCCCATTCAGGTGGTAATCTTATTAGATAAAGTCAGAGTTGAACCAAAGAAAAAAACAAATGGCATATTAGCAACAGAGCAAGCTAAATTAATTGGATCTTTTATATTTTGGTACGAGGTTGGGGGGGATGCCTGAATTTTGCTTGTGACCTGTTCTAGACCAGTGCACAAAGATGACAAGAAAACAGAAATCTGAAGTTTACAGGGAAAAAAACAGAGGAGGAGGAGGAGAAAAATTTTAGCATTGCAGAATGCTAAAATTAATCTACCTATTGTGGATGTTATCCTACTCATAAAAATTTGACAAATTGCAGAAACCAAATTTACAAAATCATGATAATGTAAGAGCCAAAGCACGAGTTTTCTTGTTGGTGGTGATGATGTCACTTGGCGTCACCACTCTGCGCCCCAGATTGGTTTTATAAATAAGCAGTCCATTGTAAGGCATGGAACTCAGCTAAGTGATGAGAACAATAGGGAACTTACAAACAGAAATTAATTTACTAAAATCTAAAGAAAAATATGGTTAGTTCAGTGGATATGTGCAGAAATACAAGTACAATCACTGAAGAGGAAAAAATCAGAGTATCAGCATCATCCAGTCAGAGATAGCAGAAGGTCGTGATTTTGCACATGATGAAAAGTTTAGCCTGTTTGGTCTTCAACAATTCTCTCTAACAACAGATACTGAATAGAAATGGAGTACTTTGCAACTTTTGTCTATCAGGGTTCTGGGTTCCAGAAGAACTCCCATCTTTTAGAATGAATGATCCAGGTTCATCTAGTTCTGAAAGATCCAGTAACATGACAGTTATTATTAATACGTTACTACAGAATGTACAAATGACATGAAACTGAGAACTATATAAAGGTCATGATGCATGGATACTTCTGCTTGTAACCGTACACTATCAGTGCCAACTAATGCCAACCCCTTTAATTCGAAAGTGCAAAAAAGAAAAGATAATTCCTTCTACCAAGGTAGGATGACCTATACTTGAAATGTGCATACACAATCTAATAACAGGAAATTGACTGAAATAGGGAGGACAAGGGAAATAATCAAGTACAAAGACAATACTACATTTCATATTCAACTGACCTTTGATTGTAAAAATGGAGGGTATCCATTTCTTATACATGAATTGCAACCTTGGGGAGTCTCCATGGTATGTATCTGAAAATAGAAGCTTGCAAGGTCCTTTTTGACTGGTAAAGAAGTTAGAAATAATTCCATCAAATATATCAGTCATGCAAATGAAGCAAACGTCCCACTCAGGTTCGATGCTACAAACTCTTGCAAAAGTAATCGCACACTTACTTTGCATGAGTAATTGCTTTGTAACATAAAGCTAGACTCCTAACCATCGCTAAATCTCTTCCACGGGGATTACAATGTCGTTCTTGGCAGACCCTTTTGATAATTCAGAATTTCAGATGAGTTACCAAATTTTCACATAGGAAACAAAAGAAAAATGTTGTAACTAAGCCCATATCTAAGACTTTAATGACTGAATTACCTACTATCAAAGAAATCTCCAAAATCATCAATTATAACAGCAGCAGGCAATGCATCATACAGATGAAAGGTAGCAAAGTACTTGTTGATGTCCTCATCATTATTCACATACCTAATTTAACAATGAAAAGGGAAAAGATAATCAAAGTCAAAGAAGAACTAAAAGAGCAATCAAAATTATTAATGAGTGAAAGTGGCGGTGATCATACTTCATTTGTATCCGGTTGAAGACATCAGAAGACCCATCAATGCCCTGAAATTCACAAAACTTGAAGATGGTTTCAAAGGAAGTGAAACTGCATCATACACCTCCGAACTATGGGCAATATAAACTCCAAACCGTAATAAACCATACGCGAATTTGGGACCTAAACAAAAACATCACCCTCTGGTAAAAATTAATGGCAATAACCCAACCTAATGCCATAATTTTGACCATAATTATTATACTCAGCTCAATATTTCTTCTTCTAAACAGATTGCCTCCAATTTCAACAATTAAGGGATGTTCATTTTAAGCCGAGGATCTTATCACATTCTAAAGCAAACCAACCAATTCTGTAATTAGGCACACGTTCAGTCCCAGAGTAAAATTCAGAGAGAGATTTACGTACCTGAGAAAGAAAAGGGGGTTTAGAATCCAACCTGCGGCAGTTACAGATGAAGAAGATATTGGTAGGTATGGAAATAGGCCAGGTCAGGCCAAGCTTTAGTTAAATAGGCCTAGGCCTGTAATGAAGATACTGAGCTCGAGCCTAAGCTTGAGCCTGTATACAGGCTTTTTTTTAAGCTCAGGCTTGAGCCTTCGAAAAGCCTGTTAAGGCCTGAAGAATGTATGCCTCTCAAAATGCCTTAAAATAGGCTTTAAACCTACCATAGGTTATTGTATGTAGGTTTTTAATAGGCTTTAAAGCCCACATACATACAAATTAAAATAAATTTTGATTGAATTTAAAATAATTATGAAGGAATATTAAATAAGATTTAAAATTAACATCCAATATTTCAATAAGAAAATCCTTTTAGCATCCTGTATAAAAAAAAATCCTTTTAGCATCCAACACTAATAGCAATCTATTACATCAAAAAAAAAAAATTAAAGTAGCATATAATAATATCATGACTATGAACTAAAAATTTAAACTCAGCTTCATCAGCATCAAGGCTTCAATATAATCTCTTCCTGTTCAGATGGCTCCTACATAATAAAAGAAGTAATTTAAAATAAATAACTAGTCAAACACAACCACACAAGTCTAAACAATATGTAAACATAAAATTTAATAAGAAGAAAACATATGTTCATACCTTCTGTTTTCTCTTCAATCCATATTTATTACGCAGCCAATCTCCACCACATATAAGAATTTCAACAGATTGTTCATTAAGTCTGGCACGATATTCATCAATCACTCTTCCCCCAGCACTAAATGTGGATTCTGATGCCACAGTTGAGATAGGAACTGCTAATATGTCAGATGTCATCCTAGATAAAACTTTAAACTTTGCACTATTGTTCTTCCACCACTCTAAAGCACAGAAAGATGAAGAATCAGAAGATGGAATATAAGGATCACCATCAAGATAAGTTTCCAACTTTGATTTTGTAGAAGGAACTGAATGTCTTTGACGAATCATGTGCAACATTCGTTGCATTCATGTATCCTTTTGTTGTGCACTAGTATTTGGCAAGGAAATGTTATCAGCATTAGTTTTACCTAATGAAAAAGATAAATCCTCTCTACATAACTCTATTTACTTAAGATATAATTCCTCCAATGCCTCTTTCACCTTTTCCACGTTTCGCTTAGCCTCACTCTCTTATTTATATATTAAGGGGAAGCTAATTTCAATAGCATTAAATTTGATCCTTGGATCCAGAACACTTGCGATAGCCATCAATAAGTTGCATTGCCCCCAATATTTATGAAATTTTTCTTTCATAGGCATTGCCATCTCATTCAAGAACAAGTCAGAAGATTCCATTGCCTCATCAATTGCTTGCTTTACCCTATGAACTTTAGCAAGATATAAGTTAGATGTAGGATATTCACTACTTGAGATGACTTGAGTGGCATCATTGAAAACTTCTAAGTGGCAACAAACCTTCCCAATATTTTCCCAATGCTCAGAATCTGGTGCATAAGTATAATGATGCTCTTTTTCATTATAAGCTGAAAATGCATGCTTGAATTTAATTGCAGTCATCAACATTAAGAAAGTAGAATTCCATCTTGTAGGACAATCTATAATAAGTTTTCTTTCTTTCAAACCTTTTAACTCCACAACCTCACAAAAAGACTTCAGCCTTGCATCTGAAGCATTTATAAACTTGACACTTTCACGAACTTTATGAATAATTTCTTTAATGGTATTAAGACCATCCTGCACCAACAGATTTAAAATATGTGCACAACATCTAACATGAAATAACTTCCCACTGAGTACCAACTTATTGATCAATGACAAATTATCCTTCAAAGTTCTTAGGCAAGTGTCATTATAGCTAGCATTGTCAACAGAAACAGAGAATATTTTGTTCTCAATGCCCCAAGATCTCAAACACTTGAAAATTGCATTTGCAATATCTACTCCTCGTCTTGGAGCAGGCACTTTAACAAAACTCAAAACTCTCTTGTTAAGATTCCATGTAGCATCAACAAAATGGCCAGTGACAACCATATATTCAGCTACTTGATGACTTGACTTCCACATGTCAGTTGTAATGCTAACTTTGCTCACATTCTTCAATATCTTTTTTAATGTATTCTTTTCAGCCTCATACAACTTTAGGCAATCACTTCTTGCTGTCTTACGAGTGACTCTTCTAAAATCTGGATTTGCATATTCAAAGGCCCACATCAAAACTTCATCTTCTGTCATGCTAAAAGGACGCTCATGCACCATAATAGAAGTAGCTAATATCTCTCTCATCTTTTCATTGGAATATTTAGTGCCAGGAATAATAAAAGGATTAATTCCTGATTCACTTGATGGTGGAAACTGTATTGTTGTTTGCTTATTTTGTCTGGAGATAAACAACCTTCGTTGTAAGCAATTCTCTAAATGTCTCTTAAGATGGCTAGTGCTAGCTCCTCTTCCACCAGTAGCTAACTTTTCCTTACAGTGCACACACATTGCTTTCTTGACACCGTCAGAAAGTTGAACTTCTTCAAAATCTTTCCATACCTCAGAAGTCTTTCGCCTCTTTCTTGTGATAACACAATTTTCTTCAGCTCCATTTATAACTGGTTGAGAGGTATTATTGTTCCTTTCCGATGCATCAGTTGAAGTTATAACATTCCCATCAATTTGTTGTTCAGGCTGAGGTCCTTGAGATTGAGTTGGAGCACATTCAATTGTGTTGTTGCCACTATCCATTCTCAAGAATGAATCTAGAAACAAACAAGATTTATAATTAGCAAATGGGAGAGGAA
>JANTPZ010122296.1:0-15686 GCA_025593235.1 Vachellia pachyceras | reverse complement strand
ATGTTTCAAATCCCCAGTGAATCAACCTCATCAGGAGGGGGAAAGAAATCAAAGGCAGAAGAAAAATTTAAAAGCTCAGAAGAAGTCGCATCAACATTTGGTCCAGACATTTCGGAGAAACGAACCATATTTCATAGACAAAACAATCAAATCACCAAGTGGATTGATATGAAAAGAACATGAGGATGATGATCAAGAAAAATACCTCCCCAGCCAAGCAAAGAAGCAGAAGCTAGAGAGCAGTTTTGAGATCCTCCTGGATGAAGCCATATTTCCCTTAGGTTGTTCTTACTGGCAGGTATGTGTGTACGTGTGTGTGTGTATATATATATAATATTAAAGTGTTGGGGACAGAGTTTAATGAAATGTATTTGCAAATTCATATTTTGAATATCTTATTCTTATCTGTGACTTTTCGATAATTTCAAAACTCAATTTCCTTTCTTCCTTTCTTTTTGCCTTCTTAATTCTGTTTGCTATGAAGTACAAATCCATTGATTCTGGCATTGTTACCCGTGACTTTCCGCCCGTTAAGACCCGTGCCCGTTGGCATGGGTCTAAACGGCCTAGACCACGAGTACGGGGTGCCTCGTACCCGTGGTCATCTCAACGGGCGGGACACGGGGTGCTCCCGGGGCAGCCCTGCCCGCCCGTTGCACACCCTACTGAGCTCCATGAAATGAGAAGTGGAATATCGAAATTGCCCCTAATTTTTCCTTCCCCTTGCTTCTTCTTTCATATTTTTTTCAAGAGCATCATGGCCTTCTCTCCTTCATCCTCTTTATTTTTTTCCTTATTTATATCCCACCAAACAATATTTTTAAAAATATTCAATTTTCTTTATTTCTTATACATTCTTTATCCCATTATATCCGTTCATTCCACTTTTTTATTCTTGCAAGCTCCATCGTGCAATTGGACAAAATATTAAAGGTCCTTAATCCTTATAGGATTTTGGTCGTCAACAAGGCTTCATCATGCCTATGCTGCAGCCGTATAGTCCAAAACCAAAAAATAAAAAATAAAGCATATAGGATCTTTTTTTTTTTTTTGCCAAAGAAAGCATATAGGATCTAGCTTTTGGTTTGTGTGTCTTATTTTTTAAGGATTTGTTTAAGAAAGTGGTGATTATAGATGAAATTTGGTTTGCATGCAATAACTGTCTCCTCGGAAGTAAATGCGTATAATTCGAATACTAATGATTAATCGTGGCAACTGGCAATCAAATGAGAAAATGGATAAGCATAATCAATCTCCGATATGTCAAATCAAATGGCCTAGCTCCAATCCACATCAATGGCGGAAGGGGCCCCGCCTGTTAAAATCTCAACTTGGTCGTGTACTATTATGTGCCTCTCTTTGCCTCAACTAATCCAATTTCCTTCTTTATGACTTCCAATATTTTGCTTTTTTAAAAGTCTCATTCTGATCCTATTTCACCGAAAGATTAGTCTTTTGAAGAAAGCTAATTAAGATCATCGTTCTCTATTTATTCCCCTAATCAGTGCGACCGGAAGGCGATATAACAGATTTTAGACATACAAAAAGAAGATATTACTTGGATACGGGGGATTCAAATTTTATGGCCGAAATTGCAGCCCAAGAAGGAGATAACTGAGACAATCATCACCATCATCATAAAGTGCTCATCAAAAGGGGTCAAGTTGACTAAATTAAAGGTAAACACAGAAGCTAATTGAAAAGCTCAAGAATGGAGAGAAAACTTGAACGTGATGAGATTGATTCCATGTTCTTCTGTCGCAACCTGCAGGAATGATTATGATCGGTGGGAATCAAAATTTGATTTTTTTTCCTGTGGGGTGGAAAGATTTGAGAGAAGGCATATATGGGTTCCCGTGAATGCTTGAATCGGGAAATGGTATAGTTTAGAAGGGAGCAAGAGATGATATATGATTGATGAGAAGGGCATGTGCAGAAAGAGGTGGCGCAGAGAGAGAGAGATAGAGAATAGAATCTTCAGTGGGAAGGGCAAACACAGAGAAAGAGCCAAATGCTTGACTCGTCACGAAAGAAAGGGAAAGCTGTATTGTGTGTAAAACAATGAAAGAGCTGGGTTCCAATCAGGCAGGCACAGCACAACAGAGAGCACATTGTAAAGCATCTTATTCTATTCCCCCTTCAATTCATTCCCACCTTTTTCAAAATATTTTGTTTGGTCGACCTTTTTCCACCCCCCAGTTGGAAATCTTGCAGCTTTATCATCAACTTTACCTCATTTTCTTTCTGCTCTATATTTCTCACTGTCCTCCTTGCAGCCTTCTCCATGTGCTTTTGCCCCCGTCACTTCTCTTTCCTCTCCCTCCCACTGTTCATCTCTCCCTCTCTCTGCTTCACATGCTTTTTTTTTATCATTTTTATCCATGCAAGCCCTATCCGATCGTTCATCGCGTTCTTGCTTTGGAGGATCCAGCGGCAATAGGTACATGCTTTCTCTGTCTGTGTTCTAAATGTTAGTTAAGGGATTAGATGATGAGCATCAGATTAAATTTCTGGCTTCTCAAATAAGATACTTGTCCTTTTTCTAGAGATCAGTTTTAAGTTCACTCTGTGGAGTTATTGCGTTAGTTCAAGTTCACATGGTAGACCGTATGTCACTTAATAATCATGATGAGAATGAAAAAATCTGCCGGAGCAATAAACTCAATGAAAAGAAGGTCTCGTGTGTGTGTGTGGGGGGGGTTAAATCTTTCAACAGTTAAACAATATTAATTCATATCTTTGCCGTCACATTTGTACATGTCACTGTTTACATTATTCACACTGTAGACCTAACATATTTATGGAAGCGGTAAACCCAGAGGAACTAATAGCTTTTTTTTTTTTGCTGGCTTCCAAAGTTTATGAACCATATCAGTTTGAAATTTGTAGAGAAGTCGGTTTAAGTTGAAGAAGGGGCAACAAATGAAGAGGAAAAAAATTAAATTATCATAGTGCTTCCCAATCTCAAAGGACCTCACCATGTAAATGCTATGTGCTGTATTCCTACGTCATGTGTACCAAATGAACAGGCGAACAAAAACAGCACAAAGTATAACATGAAAAGGACAACAAGGGTGTGAAATCTCGTTCTTTAAAGAAGTCCAATTGTGGGGGAGATAGGAATCTAAATGCGATCCAAACACTTTGAGACAAAATCTAATTCCGAAGATAGAAAGACTGATTCCCTTCTTACGAAAAATTTGAGCAACGAAGGAAGCATCCCTTGAGCTCCTCCTTATATACCCTCCCAAAACCCTCAAAACTGAGAAAGTTTAAACAGAAAAAGAATAGTCGTCCAGGTAGGAGATAGAGAACTTTGTGGAGCTTGGTATGCATAAGCCCAAGAAGTATAAGAGGGACAGCGTTGCCATTTGGGAGAGAGAGACCTTCCTTTCCTCCTGCTTCTGCGTTATATGCTAACTGCTATAAGTTGCATGCTTGTGAAGAGTACATACATTTGGTTAAGCTTGCCCCGTCGTCTTCAATGGAGTGCCTGGCTCCCTGTATGCCATTTGCATAGCCCATCAGTGCATTGGTGGCCTTAGCGAATGGCGTGCGAGGAGTCATGCACGCTGTGTATATATTGCTCTTCATCTGGGCACACTTAATTAGTATCTATCTTTTCTATCGATCCCATCTATTCATCATCCCATTTCGTTCAGCTCTCTACGATTTCCAACTACTTCTCGAGTCTTCCATTATTTCTTTGATCTTGTTTTGCCTTCTTTACTCTAAGGTTCTCTTGTTTAGCTAACTTGCTGCTCCCAGATCCCCTCAGTCCGACTTATCTTGAGAGGTATATACATATATATAGGTCCGGTACCTTCTTCCTTATAAATATGTGTTTGTCTGACAGATTCACAAATCCTTGTTCTTCCTGTATTATCATTTTGGTTGCTGTTAGCTTCTTTTGCATTTGCTCTCATCTATATATGACAAGTGAATTCAAAATTTAAGTCTGTGTGGTTTTTGAATTGGTGATTATCCTTGACTCTAAGTCTGGGTGAGCATAAAATTGAGCCAAAAGTTAAATGATGATTTATCACCTGTCAATAGGTAGTAAGCTTTATCCAGCAATGTGAATAATATTGGTTGGTTATGTTGTTCAACACAGCTATAGCTTTTGGTTAATAATAATAGATCATTCTCTAATATGAACACACTATTCAGCTTAAAATTTCTGCACAACATGTGTTCACACTGAATGCCATGTACCAAGTTTTACCAAGAAAGACTATGCTATGTACTTGTTTTCAGAGGGATTACAGTCTTTGATCATTTGTGGTGCTAAACCAAGAGAAATTAAACTAATTATCGATCTATACAAGTCGTGATAACCGTCCTATGTTTGTGTATCGTTTTTCTATAGGCTCCTTTAATACCAGGGAGTTGAAGACTAGAAATAACATTTTTTTTTTGCCAAGAGAAATAACATGGTTTGAAGCTTTTAGAGAGAGTGTGTGTGTGTATACCTGTGAGATCGTCACATGCAAGAGTTGGAGACGTTTGCTTGTTGAGTGTACATGTTGATAAACAGTAGAATCTCAACGGCAGTTGACATTTATGCATGGCGATTGTCACACGCAATGACCCCATGAAAGGCCCACTTTGTTCTAGTAAGCTTCTTCTTCTTCCATTATATGCAAGACATTGTTGTACCTTCTATAGAGTATAGACTGCCCACCCTTATCATAGTATGCCTCCTCTTTCTCTCCCTCTCCCTCTCCTGTGGATATATAGACACACACTCCTTTTGTTGCAGTCGCTGATGCATATCATTATTAATTATTTAATTGCTGTAAACGCAGAGACATCATTATCAAACACTAATGATCATATACAGTTATGTGATTTAGATCGATGTGGATATCTCTCACTTTAACTGAGTTCCTTTGATCGTATTTGTCGTAAAATTGAAGACCCGGAGAAAGGGGAAAATTATGTGGAAATCCTAGTTATTCAAGACACAAAATACATGGGAACCTTGTGTAGTGTGTCGAATTATCCCTCGATCACTTTGGATTATAACGATAGTGTGTCGACAGCTAGGCCAAGTAAAGAGTATTCGATGTAACGGGCTCGTTTGAGAACGCGGTAGAGAAGTACTTTCATGCAGGCCGAGGTAAATATGTGGATGTGATTTTTTCGTTTTGCAAAAAACACTATTGAATGTGCGTTTGACTTTTGAAAATATTGTTCCAAACAAACCAATATCTCTTGATTATGTTTGAACCTACTCCAGATCATAATGATGACTTTAAGCGGCGATGTGACTTGTGTTTGCAGTCATATTGGCCCTATTGATCGCTTGGTTGCCTTTAGGGGCTGTTTGGTTTGGGGGAGGGGATGAAAAATTAATCTTTTCCCTTGTTTTGTTTAAAATTTTTGAGGGGAGGGGACTTAAAATTTACCCCTGCATTCCCTCCCCTATCCTTATTTTGGTTCCCTTCAAATTAGGATTTTTTTGAAGAGAAGTCAAGTATTATGACCACTTAACCATATATTTTATTATATTTCATTAATACCCTTGAGGTATGAATTAGTTGTATGAATATTTTTCTTCATGTACACAATATTATCATTACTTGATATGTTATGGATATACATGTTTTGAATTTATGGCATTTTATGGCTTGATAATATAAAAGAGAATTTTGGATTGATGGCAAGTTAAGTATAAACTAAGTATTGTGAAATTAAGCTACATATAAATCATATTTTTAATTATTTAAATACATTATATGAGGGAATCACCTTAATAGTTGTTTTAATTAATTAAATAGAAGTGATTAATTTTCATGAGTGAAAACTAATTTAAATAAAGTGTATAATTAAATAAATATAAATCAACATATGAAAGTAAAATGGTAAATTGATTATTAACTTCCCTCCCTTTCCCTCCTGAACTAAACAAAAGATAATTAAAATTTCTTACCCTTTCCTTCCATCTAACTAAACCAAATAAGGTAATATTATACCCTTCCGTTCTTTACCATCCCCTCCCCTCCCCCACCATCAAACCAAACATAGTCTTAGGTTTTCTTTCTATTTTGTTCTTTACAATCTTGTCCTCCCGTTGGAATACTCCTACATGGGAATCGATTTTTATTGTCCTTTTTCTAACCTTGAAAAGAATGAAGACATAGGTAGAGAAATAAGGTTATTAGCAATGACACTTGTACAGAATCTGAATTAGTTATTGGGTTCGTTTGGGAAAGCGGTAGAAAAGTACTTTTACGCAAGCCGATGTAAATATATTGAGGGGATTGTCTCGTTTTACGAAAAATCACTGTTGAACGTACTTTCAGGTGAGAGCTAAATGTTTCCCAATAAACACAGTGGGTTTGTTTGGATAGTCCGTTGGGAGAACGGACACAGATTCCGAAGTAAATATGTGAGATGAATTTTGTCTCGATAAGCGCAGAAATGGTTTGCCTCCCCAAACAAGCTCAGTATGAGTTTGGAACTTGGATGAGAGGGTAAAGACAAGCAGAACTGTATGTGGGGGTACTCTAGTCTCATATAAATAACCTTGATGGACTTGTATGTGGGGGTACTCTAGTCTCATATATGAAGCCTTCGACAGCCCAAACCAATAAAAGCACTTGAATTTAAAATTAAGACAGTAAGGTTGGTCAAATGTGATTGTGGAGTCAAAACTGTTGTAACCCAATAAATCCCAATAATCAGTAGGTTTTTGCCACTGGTTTTGAAGGGAATTGCTTTCTGATTGATAAAAGTTCTAGTTCCCGCACGCTTATGTACAATTGACCCCATGCAATGTTTTTTGTTTAAATATAATAATGAAGAGTGTGTAAACATTACATGCTTGTTTGGTTAGCCCGTTTGGACAATCAAAATCCATTTCTGCACTTACCGAGACATGTGTCCGTTCTCTTAACGGGTTATTCAAACAAATCCTACGTGTGTGTACGGTCAAATACCACATTTTTATGTGTGAAAATATCTACTGCTCTAGATGTTTTGTGACGCTTATACACAAATATTTTATTAAGATTGGGGGGAATAGTGCCGGCCTCTGACAAACTTGAATTAATTCCAACAACAAATAATGGCAGCCATATATGTACAAGCTGATCAAAGTTTATACGCCATGTTAGAGTTGGAAGGCAGCTCTGTACGTACAATTAACTAATTCACTTGAATATTAGTTCCAATCGGATTTTTCGGTCCCATCACTGATTGCACAAGAAATCAAGAAATGACTATATACATAGACAGATGAGCACAAGCAAAACTTGGATGAATCCGAATTCATTTAACGACCCAGGATGATGGAGCTCCAAATACCCTGGTTTGCTCCTCTTGAAATGGATTATGGACTCACAGGTATTCGCTGCCTTATTTTGATGTTTCTGAGATCAGCAACAAAGCCTGGTTTTGAAATAGCAACACCTTCCATGTCATTAATATTGCTACTAGTCAACATCTCAACCGCCTCTGCCATTTTTGGCCGAAGCTTGGCGGTTTCTTGCACGCAGAGCAGCCCCACTTTCAGGAATCGAGTGGCCTCTTCTGCCACCATGTTCATATTCGTGATAACAGGATCCACCATTTTTACTAGCTTCTTAGCTTTATAAGATGCCCACACCTGCACGTACGTACACATCTTTGTTCACACCCACATTAATTGGACCCCGCCTTCATATATATGGTAATCAATCGACTCGTGTGCGATAGGATTATATTAAATTTCTTACCTTCTCTAGTAGGAAACGATCCGTATCCTGATAAGCATCAACCACTGCTTGGCCACTGACAATTTGTAAGAGTAATACTAGATAGACATCTGACTTTCGCGTCAACTTTCCAGTAGTAGCATACTCTGGAGCAAGATAGCCCCTTCATTCAACATCACAAGAACGAACACACATTTATTAGCAAGAGAGAACAAGAAAGATCGATTTATCAAGTGTTACATGGGATGGTGGTGTCACTTACAATGTCCCTGCGACCCTGGTACTGACGTAGGACCTGTTGTCCCTGAATAACTTGGCGAAACCAAAGTCAGATAGTTTTGGTGTGAAGTTTTGATCGAGAAGGATGTTTATGGGTTTGATGTCTCTGTAGACAATGTGGGGTTTTAGTTGCTCGTGGAGATAGGCAAGGCCACTAGACCCCTATAGATATGTTGCTCCTCAATTCCCATCTGAATTTCATCCTTCTTGCCTCTGTGCCTGCACAAAATCCAAACTCCTTTCAGGGTCTGCTTCTTTATTTGCTCCTTGTCATGCATACGTACGTCCGTTTAAACCAAAAGGTACCTAAAAAAGTGCGGGGCAGGCTGTTGTTTTCCATGTAATCGAAGACTAAATATCTTCGGGCTTCTTCCACGCAACAGCCTCGAAGGGTGACTAAGTTTTCGTGCTTGATACGACACATTGTGGCCAATTCTGCCACGAAATCCATTTATCCTCTCATGGATTCCAGTTCGATTGAAAGCACTTTCACTGCCACAAGATTGCCGTCCCGGAGCTGGCCCTTTACGGATAAAAACATAAAGCCAGTCAGTTTTTCGATATTATTAATTAAGGTTTCTTTCAATGTCGTATCGAGTGTGTGTCAGTAGGAAAAGAACAAGAATATAACCTTGTAGACAGAACCGAAGCCGCCTTCTCGAATCTTGTCCCACGAATTGAATCCACGAGTGGCTAATTTCAATTCTTTGCCAGAGAATACACGAAATGCTTCACCAGTAATGCCTCCTTCTGGATCATCTGCCAAGTATGAGATGGAAGTTGGAAGACATTAAATTTAGACAGAGAGAGAGAGAGTCAGAAGCGGAAGAAGAAAAGAATATATTTAGAAGACAGAACATGAGGATCAACTAGCGGAAGGCATATGCCTAACTGTCTTGGTTCATTGAATGATGCTGAGAAACAAGCGACAAATGAACAAGGAATCATCATGTCTCAAAGATTTGATGAGAATGGAAAGCGTAAGCTATCTATCGTTGGATGTGGGAAAGTGTGTATGGTTATATATAAAGGTTTTGGGAGGAGCGTGCAGAATTTGGAAGAGAACAGGTTTGGAGACTGAAGAGAGCTGAGAAGGAAGAATACACGGTGATTCGGTGAGGTTGATTGATAGCGTCCCTAGCTCCCTCTCTTTGAATGGTGCCTTCTTTAATCAAATTATCGCACCTCATCGATCAAATTCCTTTTCGAAGTTTCGTGCCTCTCCTTCAACCCAGTCCCCGCCTTTTTTAATCATAAATCTTTTTATCAGAACAAGAGATAGTAGCAGTATATCTTAATCTTGAGTTGATTGAGAAAACACCACGTGCCCCTTTTTACACGCAGCATGTTGAATTTAACCTCACGAATGTGCCGTCATTCTCTTCTAGGAAGGGTACTTCCCTTTTTCAAAGCAATGTGTTTAGAAAATCCGTTGAGAGAAAGGAGTTACGGCTTTCGAAATGATTTTACAGATTTCGAGATGCTTTTATCTTGATTTACGTGCATCGTTGAGGAAAATGAGTTCCCAAACAAACACATTCTTAATATCGATACTTTCCATCATTAAGATACCTCTATAAATATTAAGTATTTTTCCACCGTGCACTCAGCCTCTTAATCATGTGTTCAATATCCTACATTTTTTATGTTTATCTAAAACCTTAAAACATTTTTTGGTGCATCCACCGTCAAATGATAAAAAATATTTTAGAATGCTAGATGTATTTGAACAATATTTTGGGATGTTGAAAGTATCAAAAAAATATTTTAGAATGCTGGTCACATTTAAAAAATACTTTAAAATGATTTATGCACGGTAAAATACTTGAGGGCATTAGATGTGCTTGAGAAAATACTTTATAATACTTGATCCATCTTAACTCTTCTAATTTTTGTGTAAACTTCTTACTTGCAGTGTGTGATGAGTGAATAGCTTAATCACCAATTATAATTTATAAACATGTAATTGAGAAACATCCACTTTTATATGTTATAATTAAAAATGTAATTATAAGTGTGGATATAATTGTGTGTGTATTAAAAGGTAACACAACATGATTATTGTTTGTTTTGGCCTTATATATATATAGGCGCGCGTGTGATGAAGTAATTAGATATTGGCCCGTTTGAGAACGCGGTAGATAATTAATTTTACGTAAATCAAGGTAAATATGTGGAAGAAATTATCTTATTTTACGGAAAAATACGGTTGAACGTGCGTTTAACTTTTAGAAACGTTGTTCCAATCAAACCCATTTTGCTTTCTGATTTCAACAAAAGGGTGTAAGCGTAGGCAGCCCTTAAATTTTGTGAAGATTTTAGTTAAAGTGGAAGGTCAACTGCTTGCATTGATATTGAAAAACCATGTTGATATAAATTGAGATAAAATTTAATTTCTTTTTAATATCTATCTTATATATTATAAGTAATTAATTTTTACCGTTAATATAAACACGGAATCTGCTTCTTTGGGAGCAAAAGTCCAAAATATGAAAGAAAGTGAGTGGCACATTGCGGTATTCCAGCAATTTAACTTCATACAAGATTTTAGTCTTAAATTATTCGTTTTCCAATCTTCCTGCAGGCTACAGCGTGGACTGAATTTTTTTCAGACCGACTCTTTTACCTCAATGTCTTTCCCTTTTTTTTAGCGCCACACAGAATCTGAACTTGAACAAGTCTCATCAATCGTGTTATTGATTTTGACTATCAAAATTATTATCTCATTTGATCATACATAATTATGGGAATTGACATCTTCAGCTAAACACTGCTTTTTAATATTCTAATTTGTAACCACAAGGTGCTTGTAATAAACATCGACCTCTCCAAAAAGGGTGGGGGGGGGGATCATTGTGTCTCTGGTAAGGGAGAATGTCACCTTCAAGATATTTTAGGCGTGGATAAACGATAGAATGAGTAACTTTTAAGTATAATAACTTTTGCAAAAACAGGATTTTGAGATGAAATTAAATGATGTAATATGATTTATGTGTAGATAAACGTTGTCAAAAGTAAAAAAATTATCTGAATAAATATGTGTAATATCCGTAAAAAAAGGAGAAGAGGGACTATAAGAAGTGAAAAAGCGTGGAAGGGTAAAGTTATTATTTCACCCCATACTTAATAATAACCCCAATACCACCTTGCTTCTTCATTGTTCCTCATCTATTCCTGTTTATCTTCGGCATCAGAGGTGATGTTAGAAAGAGCGAGAGCAATCATGGTTGGTGGTGCTGTGTTCATCGGAGGAGTGTTTTTCACTCATACAAACAAAGATTTGGATTCACATGAGTATTCTGAACATTCCTCTACCTTCATATTTTCTCAACTTTGTCATTTTAGATTTTAAGGGTTGATTCAAGGTTAAGAAAAAAATAAAATTTTTACCGATTAAATCAAAGTATAAGTAAGAATAGAGGTTTTTTGGATAATAATTTCACAATGATGGCACATTGGCAACAGCAACATCTTTCTTTGTTTTAAGGTTAGTGTTTTAGATGGTGGTGTTTGTTTGGGCTGAGTTTATGTTTTGGAACCTGGGATTTATTTGTTTGGTTCTTTTCTTTTTTGCTCCGTAAGTTATCTTTATTTTAATGAAATTTATATTTCTAGTTAATAAAGGGGAAAGGTATGCTTACATGCACACATAATAAGCAGTTTTTGTTCACCAAGATGGCCAAATCCACCCGTGAAACTGAACTTGCCTTTGGATAAATGTTTGACTGAATTCACGATTCTGAAAAATTACCAATTTTCATTCCAGCTGCAATGAAGAAGAATAGAGAATATATCCTGTTCAAATCGCTAGACTTATAGAGATGGGACTGTAGACCATATAATTTTTGCTTTTTGCGACACTTATAATATACGTATTTAGGAGTACCAGAGTTAGGACTAGTAGAGGTGGAAAATGAATCAACCCACAATAACCTGCAGACTAAATGGTGTAGGTCTATGCAACCCATACTTTAGTAGGTTAGGAAAACTAAAGTCAGATATTTTTTTAAAAAATTTATTGATATATAATATATTATAAAAAATCAATAAATATATAAATACTTACAAAAAATAATAAAATAAAGTTATTTGACTAAAAAAATTGTTCTGAATAAATTTTCATATGTTATTTAACAATTATAATATCTTTAATAAATTTTATATATTTTAATCTTAAACATTTATTTTTGATACATAAATAACCAAAACAATTATGTATTGCATGGTTTACAAAGATTTAACATTTTAAAATTTTTATTTTTTAAGGAAATTGTAGCAAATATTTTTATACATAAATAATCACAATTCTTTTTAAAAAGGATGACCGGTTAACCCACTGGTTAAATTGTGTGAGCCTATCCAACCCCAACCCGTAAAAAACTTATGGGTCGACCGACTCAACCCGTGGGTGGAGCCCACCAGCTCTGGATCAATTTGTATTCATTTTCTTATCTGTTTTTTTTTTACCAAATTCTCATACCTGTTTTGATAAAGAAGAAAAGGGCAAAAATTAAAAACAAAACAGAAGAGGGTCACTTTATGACAAGCTTCCAGTCCCTCATCAATGGTGTTCCTGGGTGGAGGTTTACGCAATTCCATTATGCTCGCCACCCAATCCTACCGAAAGATTCGATCTTTCTCTTTCTCTTTCGCGGTGCTCCTCTCTCTCTATCAATGCTTTGCGCATTGGTTCGCCTGCATGTTTCCTCCGTCACCCTTATCCTTCTGAGCTCCTGAGTTTTCATAACAAGTCAGTAGCTCCTCCGCGACAAGCCCTGGATCTTCATGTGCGCCAAATCTCATATTTGCTTCCCTTCTTCTTCAGTGCCGAGTGCTCGGTTTATCTTCTTGTGAATACTTCCAAGTTTGAATTCTTCCCTGTGGTGCAAAGTGCTAAAAGGGGGATAAATTCTGCGTGTTCATACTTTAGGAACATCCGGGAATTCTGGATTTTTCGGTCCCTTGAGTAAAATCAGTCAGAAAAAGGAGCTTCTGGATATTTTTCTTCATTTCTCTCAATTTGAAAGAAGCCTCTCGTTCCATGGGTAACATAGGAAGTAGCAGCGCTAACGGCCGTCGGAGAAGTAATAGAAGACGAAACCATCCCCTGCCTCCTCCGCCTCCACCGGTTAGGCCGCAGCCAGAGATCGTGTCGAATCGGTCTGTGCATCCAGCATCTACACCTCAGACATCGCAATACCCAAACTCGAGTCCTTCCCCATATTTCCAATACCCAGGTCACTATTCCGCTCCCCATCAGGCCATGCCGGCGATCTTACCTGCTCCTCCCAATCACCACCATCGTGCGAGGCCTCGTCCACGAACGGACCCATCATGGACTGGTGCAAGTTACCCTTACGGGCCTGCTATGCCTCCGCCTGCACCATATGTAGAGCATCAGAAGGCGGTAACCATACGGAACGATGTTAATGTCAAGAAGGAGACTCTAAGGATTGAACCCGATGCACAAAATCCTGGGCGGTTCCTTGTTGTATTCACATTTGATGCCACCGTTGATGGGAGGTAACTTTTGTTTCTCCATTTTAAACCGAATAGAGAAAATCTATGTTGTGTCCTATTAGAGATTGTCAGATGAAAGATTGCTGGTAGCTTTAGGGATGCGAATAACCATTCTTCCTGCATTCTTTCATGAGCTCTTGCTACAATAAGATCGTTTGATACGCAGTTTGCAATTTGAAAACTTCAAAAGCAAACATGCAAACCACTAATGTTACACACACAGAGTCACTTACACATATGCATGCATGTAAAATTGTTACGACTAATTTTTACATTTTGTTGTGCTTGCTATCTGATCATGCTATGTTACGCTCTCAACTATTGAAATTTGATGGTAACTTGGCTTTAAAACTATGATGAAAATTTTTCACTACAAGTTACAAACATACGGCAGCAAAGAAAACTGGCCATTATAAATTGTGACTCGTTAGCATAAAGAATTTAAGCAAATTAAGCAAAGAAGCCAAGCAAATTTAGATATGACCACAGTTTAAGATTTTAATAGTTGATAACATAACATGAAAAGATGGCAAGCGCAAGGGGATGAAAAATTTTAAGTTACAAGCACAGAGGTTACTAGACTGAAAAGTTTATGCTTTGGATAGCTCATTTATTTTTCTTTGACTATCTAATTTTGCTAATATTGGGGTGAGTTTTCTGTAACCGGGTAGTCGTCCCAATGTTAATGATGATAAAATTCTTCAACAATATAGGTGGTCCGTCTGAGTGACAAAGACACTATCTGTCAAAGATTTTCAGTTTGGCCGCAAACTTGACTTATGACTGCTAATTTATTTGTGCATAGGTTCTATATATCTGTCCTTACATCAAAAAGACATTCGGTTGCAAAATTTTATTTTCTTTTCCCTTCTTGAAAAAGGAGGGGGTAATGATCACTTGCATAACTTTTATAAGTTGACTTATCAATTGTTTTGGTAGAGTTGTATAAGAAAATAAAATTATATATTATTCGGAAGACTTAATGCATGTTTAGTTTAGTAATGAATTTGAAATGTTAGTGCTGGTAAATGCTAAATTTCCATTTCTGCGGGAATTTATCATGATGTCATAAGGATGATGATAATGATTTATGGACATTGTTGAGTATTGTTCTTCATTTATCTGTTCTCATGGTGCTGTTTCTTGCTATCTCCATCACAGCATCACCATTATTTTCTTTGGTAAAGAAGATGATAGCAGCATCCTCATGCCAATGAAGCAAAATATTCTGTCCCCTGTAACTGTAAGTTTCCAGCAAGGTCTTGGCCAGCAGTTTAAGCAGCCAATTGGAACTGGTATCGACTTTTCAATATTTGAGGAGTCAGAATTATCAGAAGTGGCCTTAATAGATGTGTTCCCTCTAGCCGTGAAGGCAGATGCATCCTGTGGTGAACAAGATGGACCAAATGAACACTCAGCATCTGGTAACAGAAACTCTCAGATAACTCTAGCAGCATTTGAGAAGGAGAAAGGAGAATTCCGGGTAAAGGTAGTTAAGCAGATCTTATGGGTAAATGAAATGAGGTATGAACTGCAGGAGATATATGGTATTGGAGATTCAATGGAGAGTGACTTGGAAGAGAATGATTCTGGAAAGGAGTGTGTTATCTGCCTCTCAGAGCCACGAGACACAACTGTTCTTCCCTGCCGACACATGGTACTTGCTGTTTGCATTTCTTATTTAACATATACGAATAGATGTCTGTATGATGCTGACTGGACAACACATACTTATTTACAATATATAAAAAATCATCTCAGACAAATTGAATCATTGAGTTTTCCTTCAATTATTCTGTCTTTGATATTAATGACAATATATATCAGTCCTTGTCTTCATCTAGATATAAGTTCGCTTCATTCCTTTGCTTGCTGCAGTGCATGTGTAGTGGGTGTGCTAAGGTTCTGAGGTTTCAGACAAATAGATGCCCAATTTGCAGACAACCTGTTGAGAGGCTTTTGGAGATGAAGGTCAATAATGATAACCGACCTGAAGAATGACCCTATTAAGATACAGTACTGGTGCTTCCAGCTTCCTGATCCTGTATAGCCCAACTATTATACTTGATATTTCTCCAACCATCACAGTTTTCTTTACCATACTTTTCCCGAATTTCAATTATGGAAATGGAGATTATGTATGGTAAGCGATTTGACAGACAAATGGCTCACATGTCACACCTCATT
>JANTPZ010122295.1:0-13316 GCA_025593235.1 Vachellia pachyceras | reverse complement strand
CCAGCCGGCAGCCACATCTCGTTCATCTTCGTCTTCGCATTCCAGCATCTTCGTTCATCTTCATCTTCGCGTTCTAGCCCTCCACCCACTCCGATGATGGCGTCGGAGACTTGGAGAGTGAGAGTGTAGGACGAGACTCACGAGTCACGAGAGAAAGCGAAGGGCTGGAGTGGAGAGGACTGAGTGAGAGACTGAGGTTTGGGAGTTGAGACTCTCAACTTGAGAGAGACGAGTGAGAGACAGAGAGAGTAGAGACCGAGAGATGAGATGAGAGTGAGACAGACTGATCAGTGATCACTGAAGGTTAGGTCCTTGCTTTGAGTGTCACGCGTCTGCCACCTCACTAAAGTGTTTTTTTTAATTTTGTTAAACGGGCAGGGTGCGGGCCCCCGTGGGTGCACCCGTACCCCGCCCCGTTTAAACCTTTCCCCGCCCGTTTTAGACCCGCCCGTAACGGGTTCCAATTGGGCGGGTTTAAACGGGTCCAACAGTTACAGGAACCGGGCGGGGCGGGCGATTTTGCTCACCCCTATTTAGAGATGTCACTTTTCATGAGTCTACCGCGCTCTTTCCATCTCAGGTCGATGATCTCTTAGTCTATTTTGTCTTACCACCACCAGCTCCAACACCTATTCAGGCATCCATCAAACCACCAGCCGTTCATGTCTATCAAAGATGGTCCATGGTCAGTAATGCCCCCTCTCAGCCTCATAGCCCCCAGTACCTACATCGTCTGATCCAGGCTCTGACCCTATCAATCCTACTTGTGACCCTACTCCAGATACTTGTGACCCTGTTCTAGATCCGGTTGTTGTACCTGAGCTAAATTCTCCATCTCCAGTTTCCAACCCTTCCATTGTTTCAGATTCATCAGATTTGCCCATTACTCTTCGCAAAGGTAAACGTTTTTGCACCTATCCAATTTCTTCCTATGTCTCCTATACCAATCTGTCTCCTACCTCCTGTTCCTTTATTGCTTCTTTAGATTCCATCTCTATTCCTAAAACTCTTCACCAAGCCTTAAATCATTCGGGTTGGCGTGCTGCAATGGAGGCTGAGATGATGGCTCTTGATCAGGCAGGTATGGTTGATTTACCGACAAGAAAGAAGGCCATTGGATGTAAGTGGGTGTTTAC
This sequence comes from Vachellia pachyceras, assembly GCA_025593235.1. Classification (NCBI taxonomy): domain Eukaryota; kingdom Viridiplantae; phylum Streptophyta; class Magnoliopsida; order Fabales; family Fabaceae; genus Vachellia; species Vachellia pachyceras. Next base: position 12,180 of record JANTPZ010122295.1, on the reverse strand, counting down.
AGTTAAAACAAAAGCTGACGGTACAGTGGAACATCTTAAGGCTCATCTTGTTGCTAAGGGGTATGCTCAAACTTAAGGCATTGACTACTCTGAGACATTTTCCCCAACTCTCTTTTGTCCGCCTTTTCATCTCTATGGCTACTACTTATGATTGGGAACTTCATCAGCTTGATGTTAAAAATGCTTTCTTAAATGGTGATCTACAAGAAAATGTCTATATGAAGCAACCACCAGGTTTTGTTGCTCAAGGGGAGGATGGGAAGGTGTGTCGGCTTCAGAGATCTTTATATGGTCTAAAGCAAAGTCCGCAAGCTTGGTTTGACAGGTTTAGCTCAGTAGTTCAAAAGTTTGGCCTGCATCAAAGCAGGTGTGACCATTCTGTATTTTACCAAAGGACGGATGATGGTATTATTTTATTGGTTGTTTATGTTGATTATATAGTAATCACATGTGACAATACCTTTGGAATTTCCTTGCTCAAGACCTTCATCAAATCTCATTTTCAGACAAAAGATTTGGGCCCTTTGAAATACTTTCTGGGAATAGAGGTTATGAGAAGTAAGAAAGGGATTCTCTTGACACAGAGGAAATATGTTCTTGATTTGTTGAAAGAAATAGGAACATTAGGATCAGCACCAAGTAGTGTCCCTATGATTCCAAACCCATTTCTTGATCTTGATGGCACAGTACCTTTTGAGGAACTATCGGAAGATATGAAGAACAAACTTGATCCTAAGAAGATCAAGCCTTTTGAGAATCCTAAAAGGTACCGGAGGCTGGTTGGCAAGTTGAATTATCTTATAGTAACCCGTCCTGATATCACTTTTGTGGTTAGTATCCTTAGCCAATTCATGATAGCACCAACAGTAGCTCAGTGGGAAGCCCTAGGGCATGTTTTGCACTATCTAAAAGAGGTGTCTGGTCGTGGTATATTTTATACTAATCATGGTCATACTGAAATTGAGTGTTTTTGTGATGCCGATTACGGCGGATCGAAAGCTACCAGATGATATACTACAGGATATTGTGTCTTTGTGGGTGGGAATTTGGTTTCTTGAAAGAGTAAGAAACAAGATGTGTCATGATCAAACGTAGAAGCCGAGTACCGAGCACAGTCAACTCGAGATTGCATGGATTTATCAACTGATGAAGGAGATCGGTTTAGTGCGTCATTACCAGTAAAGTTATGGTGTGATAACAAAGCTGACTTGCATATAGCCTTCAATTCTGTGTTTCATGAACGAACGAAACATGTCAAGATTGATTGTCACTTTGTTCGAGATAAGATTAAGGAGAACTTCATTTCTACAGGACATGTGCGATCTGGTGATAAATTAGACGACTTTTTGACTAAGGCTCTCACTGGGATACGGGTTGACTATCTTTGTAACAAGCTGTGCTTGATTAATATCTATGCTCCAACTTGAGGGGGAGTATTGAGATATGATTGAGATATATATTAGGAAAGATATCATTTACAGTAATTAGAATTAGAATTATGATTGTATATATTTAATTATAATAATGAGCCATTAATAAGAAGGCTCCTCCTTGATGTATATATATCCCTCTCGGGTAATTCAATATATGTGAATTCTACGGTGCATCATCTTACAACGGAGAAGAGAGAAACAGAGATGAGAGAGGGCTAGAGAGCTGAACAATTCACTGTTTCATTTAGAATGATCATAGGCTTACAAATGAAGTTGATGGGGGGTCGGTATACATATAGGCCTTAATAATCCCCCAACGCCCATCTTAGCCCAACTAACCCCCTATCTGTTATTTATATTATTATATCACACCGTTATTCCTTGTAGCCAATAAATAGGGAATGAGTTGTGTGTATTTTTTATTTGAATGTATTGCATTTTCTCTACATTATATGGTATTAGAGGATGATCATGGCACCATGGCAAGGATGCATGATGTCTCCCAGGAGGTACCATAGTGAATGCGAAAATTACAGGATGAATAGAAGAAATAGTCAAGATAAAATTAAGCACGATGGTGATAGAAATGAAATTTGGGTGTCAAATGCAATGTGCCCTGTATGAAACCTTATTACAAAAAAATTTACACAGAAAAATTAGGTAGAATTAGGAAAATAAAAAGGCACTACAGTCATATTTAACATCAACAACAAAGCCCAAAACTGACTTCAATGTTAAAATAAAGGGATAGGAACAGTTGAATTAAAAATAATCCATTTTAGAAACCTTGCAGAAGATCAAATGAAAAACATCAACAACAAAGCCCAAAACTGACTTCAACGTTAATATAGAACAGTTGAATTTAAAAATAATTCATTTCAGAAACATTGCAGAAGATCAAATGAAAACACATTGTATAAACAGAATGAGAATGATTATACATTAAAGCATCTCCATTTTACTAAAATGTTTCTGAAGCATCTACACCCATCCACATTAAAACTAATATTAGCATGGTACTGACTTCCATGTAATGTAGAGACCCACTACATAAAAATTCAGAATGGTTAACAATAAAAAGAAGATATGATATTAATTTGGTAGATTAAGGCCTGCATAGTACCAGGGCATGTGGCGTGGGAAGTAGTATGGGACAACACAAAGGCACGGGCCTGAATCTTTCTTTTATAGTTCTGGGCTGGGGTGCATAACCAACTCTTTTATCATTTCTGCATGAAAGAAGCATATATTAACAAGTAATCACGACATAGTTCATAAGACATATTAGTATACGAAGAAACTTGGCTGCTTAAAAACACTTGCGTTAAAAAGTTATTAACTGAGACCAGACCAATAAGTTTAATAGTAACAAGAGTATCATGTTGAACCGGTTGAAATAATCTTTCATGTTAGCCAATCAATTTAGGAAGGCTCTCAGATTTAATCTTCCATCAAACTTGGGGGCCTTTACTGTAACCTCATTGGTTATGTTAACATTGTTATCTTGCCTAAAGCCTCCCTCAACATTCAAAGGAGGTGATTCATGATGCCTATGATAGTGTTCTACCAAGTCTTTGTCATGCCACAGATCATATATGATACAGGGTAATAGGGGTTATGTTTGTTGAGGAGGTTATGAGTTAGTTAGATGGGTTAGTGATTAGTTATAAGAGTTATTAGTATAAATAGGGGATAGATATACATGTATGGGTTGTCTTGATAGTGAATACACAGTTTCCTTTTATCTCTCTTTCTCTGCGCATCAATGGTATCAGAGCTAGTCCTCTGGTCGCCGCCGCCGCCGCCGCCGCTGCCGCTGGTTGCCGGAAAATTAGTCCAACAAACACTCACTGAACTAAGAGCCATCTTGGAGCTTCAACTGCTTAAACATGAGTCGACGGTGAACGAGTATGCCAAGCAATTTGAGGCAATCTTACCGTACACACCGATTTCCAACGCCACTGCGATTAACCTTTTCGTCTTGGGCCTTCGATTGAAGATTCGAAATGTTGTCCTAGACTTCAAGCCAAATAGTTTAACCAGTGCCATATCGTTTGCATGTCTCCATGAGAAGTCTGGCAAGAAGGTATAGCAAGAATCCAAGAATGCTGATCCTAAGGGTGTCTCCTCTCAAACTGACAATGTTGCTGTAGGAGACCATGCACAGAACAATGAAATTGTTGCAGAAGCTATGGGTACCTTGAAGGACGACGACAAAGGGGAAGGCGAAGGTGTGACAGATCTGGAAGACGGAATACAGACAGAGGAATATGGAAGACTCGAGCAAACGGAATCAAAGATCCCGAATAATGCAAATCTTGAACGAATTGAGGGTGAATATGAGGCGGTTTCGAATCTCACTGTTGATGTTGCTAAAGAAACATATGAGATCCATGCTCTAAAGGTAAATGAAGTTGCCAATGTTGCTGCAAACGTTAACTTGATCAATGATGTTATAGTTGAAGAAGACAAATGTGTAAGGATCAAGAATTAGTCCAACACTCAGGCAATGCAAGATTTGATGCCTACGCAATATAATTTCCTCTCCTTTCCTCGCTGATGATTCTTATTCGTGAATCGATTGCTGCATTTCCAACCTAACCAAGGGCTACACAAGAAGGTAGATGTATCTGAGGATGCAGTTGTGACATATTGTGGCAACCCCATGGGGACGGTGGCAGCGAATGACCTTGGTGACAAGCAACCGTTCAATTATGATCTGGTCTTTCTTCGGGACTTTATTCCTTCTGCACTTGCTTTTTTTGCTTAGGGGAGAGAAAGAGATTGTGAAGAACTTTCTCCTTCACACCTTGCAATTGTAGAGTTGGGAGAAAACCGTGGATTGCTATAGTCCTGGGCAGGGCTTAATGCCTACTAGTTTCAAGGTTAGAACTGTGCCTCTTGATGAAGAGAAGTATGAAGAAGTTTTAGATCCTGATTTTGGGGAATCAACAATTGGTCGTGTTGCTCCTGTAGATTCAGGATTGTGGTGGATCATCTTGTTGCGGGCTTATGGGAAGCTCACTGGTGACTACAGTTTGCAAGAAAGGGTGGATGTTCAAACAGGCTTGAAAATGATTCTTAACATGTGTTTGACTGATGATTTTGATATGTTTCCTTCTCTGCCAGTCACAGATGGTTCTTGCATGATAGACAAGAGAATGGGCATTCATGGTCACCCCCTTGAGATTCAAGCACTATTTTACTCAGCACTTCGCTGGTCCCGTGAGATACTTGTCATAGATGATGGATCCAAGAATTTGGTGAGGGCTATTAACAACAGACTAACTGCCCTGTCATTCCACATTAGAGAATGCTATTGGGTAGATATGAAAAAGGTGAATGAGATAGACAGGTATAAAACAGAAGAATACTCCATGGATGCCATTAACAAGTTCAACATATATCCAGATCAAATTCCTTCGTGGCTAATGGATTGGATTCCAGAGGCTAGCGGGTATTTGACTGGCAACTTGCAGCCAGCTCACATGGATTTCAGGTTTTTCTTGCTCGGCAATGTTTGGTCTATTGTGTCATCTTTGGGCACCCCAAAACAGAATGAGGCTATTTTAAATCTGATAGAAATTGAATGGGATGATCTTGTGGGGCATATGCTTATGAAGATATGTTATCCTGCCTTGGAGTATGAAGAACGGCGCATAATAACTGGTAGTAACCCCAAAATTACGCCTTGGTCATATCACAATGGTGGATCTTGGTTGATACTGCTCTGGCAGTTCACTCTGATGAGCATTCAAGTTATTGTTGTGATTGAGGGTGAGCGTATTCTGGGTCTTGGAGATCTTGATTGTTAGGGCATGGGCGCTCCTGTTGGGATACTCTCTGTCTATGCAGCATTAGGAGGTGTTCACCCTTCAGCATGCTTACCAATAACTATTGATGTTGGTACAAACAGTGAGATGTTGCAGAATGATGAGTTTTACATTGGGCTTGGTTGGATTGTGACCATAGGCCTTTGGTCAGCAGGAGTATTGCAACATATTGTTCTCTTCACACCAATTAATTTTGTTTTCCACTAGTTTTTCTTATTATGTTTGGCACATTCTGGTCTTTACAAAAAAAAACAAAAACAAAAATCTTGTAGTAGATATATGTTTTCCCTTTTGTTTTGTACTGATCCTTGAGGACAAGGATCTTTTGTTTGGGGGGGGGGGGAGTATTGATACGGGGTAATAGGGGTTATGTTTGTTGAGGAGGTTGAGTTAGTTAGATGGTTAGTGATTAGTTAGAAGAGTTATTAGTATAAATAGGGGATAGATATACATGTATGGGTTGTCTTGATAGTGAAAACACAGTTTCCTTTTATCTCTCTTTCTCTGCGCATCAATATATGTACTCAACTTGATGTTTAACAGGCCGACAAGGGGCGGCCTAATATATTTAAAACTAGCATCATTCCTTGCATGGGGCATTCCCAACGTTATGGGTACAAACACGTCCATCTCTTGGATTTGTTTCTTCTTTACTCCTAGGGATCTCAAGTAAACCATCCACATTCAAGTCTATATGCTTATCTACCTAACAACTGAAGTGCATACATAATTTCTCTGAGCTGGCCTCTCAGCTCAACAAATTGTGAAGGCTTCAACCCTGCTAACATCGTATTCTTTGCTACCTTCTCAAACTCTTCAACGTTAGTTTGAGTATCTGGAGTGTTTTTGGCCATGGAAAATTTAAGGATGCTGAGTTCATGGTCTAGTAAGGCTTGCTTATTGTACATGTAAATCCTTAAAAAATTTTATCATCATTATCTTTTTTGTTGTTGTTGCTGTTGTTATCATTATTTATTCATTTTGCAAATGAATGGTTATACAAGTACTTCAAATATTGATATTCCATGTGTATGTGTACTTATTGTTCCTATAATTTTGTAAGTTTTTGACATACTATTAATCTCCAAGGCTATGGCAAAATTTCGAAGGAAGACAAAATGTAACTGCCCAACTAAGCAATCATAAAAAATCCCGGAAACATCAGTATCAGTATTCTAAAGATTTCTTTACCAAAGGAAAGTCTTCGTACAAGAGATTCCAAAATGTCCTGAACAACTTGTAAACATCATTATTTTTTAAAAAAACTAAAATTAAAAGTAACTATGGGGTGTTCCGAGCATTGGAATGGCATCTTATGAAGCTCTCTATGGAAGGAAGTGTGAGTCACCTTTATGTTGGCTTGAGAAAGGTGAAAGGAAGTTATAAGGAACAAAACTAGTCCAAGAAACTACAGACCAATTGAAATTGAAACTCATTATGGAAAAGAGAAAAAACTGCTAGCACCTATAAGCACATCCTCTAAAAGAAGTACCATTGAACTTGCAGAAGTTAACCCTATTGTGCTTAGTTAGAGCATTATTATTGGAATCCCGATATTATAGGAAGAAGATTCTGATGATCAGCGATTAATTAGAAAACTGTATATCTGATTTCATATGTTTGTAATCCCAGGATTATCGGGCTTGGTATTAACTGCCTTGATATGTTTCTCCTATATATATTTTTCTCCTGTAATGAGCTAAATAATATAGAGGAAATATACCCAATACCTACTGTCTCTTTCATGATATCAGAGCGGTGACGGAAAGAACGATAGGTACGATATCCAATTCCTCTACAAGTGAGAAGGGGTCGCAGTCCAGGCTAGCGTCGACGACTGGTGATTCCTCCGCCAATAATGCGTCGCATCTGGTGTCCGCCGGACTTGAGAGCTCTACTGTTGCCATCGTCCCAGAGAAGCTGATCGACGATAACTACCGTGAATGGGCACAGTCCGTTCGTCTCACCCTTCAAGGCCGTGGCAAGCTTCACCATATTAGTGGTGGATCACCTCCTCCATCTACAGACCCACATGCGTTGCAGACTTGGAAGGCCGAGGATGCGCTGGTGTGTTCTTGGCTGGTCAATTCGATGGGTCCCGCAATCAGAAAATATTTCATGTTTATGTCTTCAGCTAGTGAGATGTGGGATGTTGTTCAAAAGGCCTATGGTGATGGTGGCAATGCCTCTCATATCTTTGATCTCAAATCACGTGTCTGGGCTCTAAAACAGGGGGACCTACTATTGGGTGAATATTATCTTGCCAAGAGTACTCTTTGGCAAGAATTGGATCTTACCGCTGAGGACCAACCTTGCTGTGCCTCTCATGCTGCATCTCATGCAAAGAGAGTTGCAAAGGAGCGTTTGTTCGAACTCCTCGCTGGTCTGAATGCTTCATTTGATGATTTTCGTGCCCGTATTCTCAGTCAGGAACCTCTTCCCTCAGTCCGGGAAGCGTTTGCAATTCTCCGGCATGAAGACTCCAGAAAGAAGGTCATGGTCCCACAAGTTCCAGCGCCTCCACCTACTGTACCAGAATTATCTGCCCTTGCTGTCCGCTCCTCTGAACCTCGCCACAGCAAGAATCGTCCTGTTTGTGACCATTGTAAAAAGGTGGGACACACTAAAGACACTTGTTGGGATATTCATGGCAAACCACCTGATTGGAAATCCAAGAAGTCTCGTGCACATGGTTGTCTTGCTGAATCCTTGCCAGATGCTGCTACCCAACCTTCCCCTCTTCCTCCAGGTGATAAATTTGATAAAATCCTGGAATTACTCACTGCCTTGCAACCCCGTGAACCCACTGCTACAGTTGTGAACCGAGGTAACTTCTATAGAGCTCTAGCTTCTATTAAAGGTATGTGTACTAGCAATTGTTGGATCGTTGACTTTGGAGCCTCTGATCACATGTCAGCTAATGCATCGCTATTTCTCTTATTCTCCTTCCACTACTCCGCTGTCTGTAAAAATTGCTGATGCCTCAAAGTCTGCTGTTGCTGGTTTTGGAAGTGTTAAAATTTCTTCAACTCTTACACTTCACAATGTTTTGCATGTTCCTAAGTTACAATGCAACTTACTCTCTGTTAGTAAGCTAGCCCGAGATGAACAGTGCCATGCTGATTTTTTCTCCACCCATTGTCTTTTTTAGGACCTCTTCACCGGGATGACGATTGGCGCTGCTAAGGAATTTGATGTGCTATATTACCTGGTTGACAGTGATCTTCACCATGTTGGTTTTTGTAATGTGTCTCTCCCTAGGATTAGCAATTTGGAGTTATGGCACAAACGGTTAGGCCACCCTAATCTCGAAAATTTGTCCAAATTGTTCCCTTCTCTTTGTTCAAATAAAGATGCTTCCAAATTTTCTTGTGACACGTGTGAACTTGCAAAGCACCATCTCACTTCTTTTTCAAGCATTCCTTATCGTGCATCTCGCCCTTTCACTACCATACATAGTGATGTGTGGGGTCCTTCCTGTGTTCCAAATCGCACCAATTCTAAATGGTTTATCATGTTTATTGACGATCACACACGGGTGAGTTGGGTATTCTTGTTGAAAGTTAAATATGAAGTTCCTCAAACCTTCATTGACTTCTATCATATGATCCACACTCAATTTCAAACCCGCATTCAGCTTTTACATACAGATAACGGCATTGAATATATTAATCACACTCTTTCTACGTTCCTTAAAAACCATGGGATTGTTCATAAATGCTCCTACTCATATAGTCCCCAACAAAATGGTATCGCTGAACGAAAGAACCGCCATATTCTAGATAATGCCAGGGCACTCATGTTCAGTTCTAATGTTCCCAAATATCATTGGGGGATGCTGTTCTAACCGCTGTTTTTTTGATCAACTGCATGCCCAGTAAACCTCTCTCTTTCAATACCCCACTTCAAGCCTTACACAATCATTACCACCTCCCTTATCTTGAGAATACTCTTCCACTCAAGGTTTTTGGGTGCACTACATACGTCCATCTTCACAATACCACAGCTTGATCCTCAGGCAGTTCGTTGTATTTTCTTAGGGTACTTTGCATCCCAAAAAGGCTACCGATGCTTTGACCCTATCACCAAATGCCTCTGTCTCGTGTGATGTCACCTTCCATGAAAATATCCCATTTTTTCCTTCCTCTTCAATTCAGGGGGAGCATTGGAGTGAATTTCAGATCCTAAGTGACTCAACACACTCAAACCCACAGCCATCTGAACCTGAACCTGTACCCCTTGAACTACCAAACATCTTCATTCTTGACCCATCTCATGTATTACCGACTGAACCTAGTGACAAAGAGGTGCCTGAGCATAAAGGAGTGACTAATTTAGGGGGAGACACCGTAAACAGATTCCAGCAAACCTACACTCGTAGGAAAAAGGCAGGTGAAGCCCCTCAAATTCCTAGCACCCATCAAGAGTCAAAACCGGTGATAGGTCCAAGAGAAGAACATGGTAAAGGAAATGGTCTCCAAACACGAGGTGATACAAGTGTAGAATGTCCTAACGACTTAGATTTACCAATTGCTGTTAGGAAACAGCCCAGGACTTGTACAAGACATCCCATAGAGAAATTTGTCTCATATCAGGCCCTCTCATCAGAATATTATGCATTTGTCTCTCAGCTTGATGGCATAGAAATACCAAACAATATAGATGAGGCCTTAGCCAGTCCTGAATGGAAACAAGCCGTTCTTGCTGAAATAGAAGCATTGGAAAAGAATGATACGTGGGAGTTGGTGGATCTACCTAAGGGGAAAAGACCAGTTGGGTGTAAGTGGGTACAGAGCTGATGGAAGCCTTGACAAGTACAAGGCAAGACTTGTAGCAAAGGGTTTCTCTCAAATCTATGGGATGGACTACACCGAAATGTTTGCACTGGTGGCCAAACTAAACACAATCAGGATCTTGTTGTCATTAGCTGCAAATATGGAATGGCGACTACACTAGCTTGATATTAAGAATGCATTCCTCAACGGAGAATTGAAAGAGGAGGTATACATGAAAACTCCACCAGGGTTTCCAAGAAAGAAAGAAAATCAAGTATGCAAGCTTAAAGTCTCCTCGGGCATGGTTTGAGAGATTTACGAATGTCTTAAAAACCCAAGGACAGAGCGATCATACCTTGTTCTTCAAACATCATAATGGGAAAGTAGCCATCCTAGCAGTTTACGTGGATGACATAGTCCTAACTGGAGATTACATGGACGAGATTGAGAAAATTAAGCAGACACTAAATCAAGAATTTTAGGTCAAGGATCTTGGTGATATGAAATACTTCCTTGGAATGGAAGTTGCCAGATCAAAAACAGGCATCTACACTTCACAAAGGAAGTATATTATGGACCTTCTACAAGAAACGGGCATGTTGGGTTGCAGACCGAGTAACATTCCTATACGGGCTGATAAGATTGGAGAAGATGAAGATCTAGGGAAGTCTGTGGATATAGGAAGATATCAGCGCATGGTAGGGAAATTGATCTACCTCTCTCATACAAGACCGGACATAGCCTTTGCAGTAAGTGTGGTGAGCCAACATTCTCATGACCCTAAACAAAAGCACCTCAATGAAGTATATAAAATACTTAGGTATCTAAAGGGATCTCCAGGACGTAGACTATTATTTAAGAAATCCATTCACAGGAATGTAGAAGTGTTTACAGATGAGGATTGGGCAGGGGACATGAAGACAGAAAATCAACCTCAGGCTTTGCACATATGTCTAGGGTAATCTTCTCACTTGAAGGAGCAAAAAGCAAAGTGTGGTAGCACGTAGTAGTGCTGAAGCAAAATTCCGAGCAATAGCCCTAGGAATCTGTGAAGGCATATGGTTGAAACGAGTACTTGAAGAGCTAAGGTTGAACCTGAATCTTCCGGTTAAGCTATATTGTGACAGCATGGTAGCCATCAACATCTCTCATAATCCAGTGCAACATGATCGAACTAAACATGTTGAGATAGATCGACATTTCATAAGGGAAAACATTGATAGTGGAACTATTAGCCTGAAGTATACTCCATCCAAAGAGCAGACGGCTGATATATTAACAAAGGGGTTAGCTAAAGATAAGTTTGAGTACTTTGTTAGCAAGTTGGACATGATTAACATCTATGATCTAACTTGAGGGGGAGTGTTGGAATCCAGATATTATAGGAAGAAGATTCTGATGATCAGCGATTAATTAGGAATTTATTTTTGTATATCTGATTTCATATGTTTGTAATCCCAGGATTATCGGGCTTGGTATTAACTGCCCTGATACGTTTCTCCTGTATATATTTTTCTGCTGTGATGAGCTAAATAATATAGAGGAAATATACCTGATACCTACTGTCTCTTTAAATTATACTTAAATCAAATAAGTGATGTGAGAACAGCCCAAGCTAAGACATTACTGGTGCAACTGGAAAACCATTGTTACTCACGCTGCTCGTACACCTCTGCCTTTTCTTTGTGCACTAAAAGTTGCGTGTCCATTTGAAGCCAAAAGACTCATTTTCACAACCATATCAACCATTAGTACCTCCATTGAAGTTATTAATTGTTTGAGTTCTCCAATGTCCTAGGTCTCACATTTTAGATAAGTCTTGCTACTATCAAAAATCAAAATTTGAGGCTCAAGCCAATGTTCAATATCTCCAATGCATTCCTCAAACCAAACAGTTTCAAGGTAACTCTTTGACATATTAATCAGCTAGGGATACTGATAGGCACACAAACCCTTGGAGAGCCTTCCCCCAAAAGCTAGCTGTTGAGGTAGGAGAGCCAAGAGCTTATATACCCCATCAAGCAGCCCATACTACTCGATGTGGGACTTTGCCCATACAAAGTCCCTATCAATGCACCCTCCCCGGAGAGCCGACGTCTCGTCGGCTGCACTCCACGGCACTTCACTCGGCCTCCTGCC
>JANTPZ010122294.1:0-11131 GCA_025593235.1 Vachellia pachyceras | reverse complement strand
GGGAGGATGAGATTTTTGGAAATCCCAATAGCAAAACTTTCTAACACACTTTGTAAAAATTGCATGACAACTTTAAATAAAAGTGTGAGTTCATGAAATGTGCAACATGTAACAATTAAATGCATATGGCCATAGCACACAAAAGCACATATTCACACTTTCAATCATCATAAATTTTCAATACAAGTCATGCATAATTTAATACACGTTTTCAAATCAACTTAGTTTAAGGTTAGAGGGTTTTGCTACCTCTTTCATTTAGCTTTCCCTTTTCACTTGGAATTCTCTTGATTAACCTTCCAAATGTGCTCTTTGAGTTCTCAAATTCCTAAACATGATTCAAGAACACAACCATCATTCTCAAATCATTAACTATGCAAGGAATCACAAAAACGCACTAAAATTCTTCCTTGCTCTTTCAAGACCCTTAACACTTTGAAACTTGTTCTTATGATTTCAAATGCTTCCCAAATCCTTTTCTCCCTTATACCCTATACAAAATCTCATTTTAAAGCCATTGGAAGCATTAAAATCATCAAAATCCAGCTCCTTCCCCACCATCACAGATCAGGATGAAAATTACATATTAAGAGCAACAATTGATTTTTCAAACTTTCAACATGTATAACAACATATTCTTGATCCCAAAACACTTCTCATGCATTATCTAGCTCAAAAACAACTCTTCCTTATTAAGTATAGAAATGGACAGCACCTCCCCTTAGGGTTTGAAATTCCAAAAATTTATACAACCATCAAACCCAAGCAAAATATACATCAATCAACTCCTTAACTTGCATAGAGTGTTTGGTACCAATTATTTGATCCAAATCCCTCTTTATTTCCTCATTTTCCCCCAAGAACCCTAATATTTCAGTAGCCAAAATCCAGCATAAATCCAAAAACTAAACCGATAGAAGTGAAGAGGAAGTTCCAAGGAGTATAAATATATGAAAGATTTCATCATAACTCACTTTACCTTGGATTTTTGGAGTTTTCTCTTCATCCATGGATGCCTCTTCTCTTCTCTTTTCAGGTCTGGTTGTGCACGAAAATTGGGCTGGAAAATGGAGCAAAAACCTGGTCATAAGGGCTTTAATGCAAGTGAAGATTGGTGGATGGTTGAGATTGAATCTTGCAAATTAAGACAAGAGTCCATATGCCACCACCACACCTTACACTTAGATTCTTCCCATTGGTCCTCATAAAGTGGTCATAGTGGGCTGCACATGGGTTAAAAATCTGGTTGGAACTTTGGTTACATTAACCTACCCTTAATACAACCCTATTTTCATGTAAAGATGAAAATTAGCAAACGAACTATAAATGGGCTAAAACTTTCCAGTTAAATATTACACATCCTAATCTTTAAAAATATCCAAAGTTTACTAAATTTGGATGTGTATACAAAAAGTTATGATTTTCCAAAGTTAAGAGAACAATCTGGAAAACTGGAAATTTACCAAATGAACAATGATTCTCACGGAATTAACTGTATTAACTGGGCAGGTTTTGGAACCAGTGAGTATTTTTATCATGTATATTACTTTATAAGCTTCAATTATAAATTGGAAGCACTCAATTTTGATTTTTCTAGAATTAGTTATGAATTTTCAAAGTTTAGCCAGAAATCTGGAAAATTGACCAAATGAATAGTAACTCATTTTGAAAATTTCCATTTCACTTCTTTAGTCAATTTAAGCTATTCAAGGCCCAAAAGTGGTTCATTTGTGATATATTATGAAGCTTAAGAGGGAAAATGAAGATTGTTACACTTCACATCTATGCAGACATCAGTTAGGGAGGTTAACCTTAGCATCCATCTCTACTAACTTACTTTTAACCCCTTGTTCCACACATGTAACTTGCTCCTATAAGGCACGGAACTTATTGTTTATTTGTGAAGCAAGTTGTTCCAATGTGGTGGACACATGCAGCTTCAGGTCAGCCAATGCAGCAGACAAATGGTCTAATGTTGCAACAACAGTTGTCTTTGGTAACTTAATCTCTTCTTTTGTTGCATGTGTCCCGAGGGACCAGCTGTGTGATCTTCCCCAATTGAGATATGCATCCTATTCAAGCATTTGTCATCAAACTCTTCTTTCCATATGGGTGGCTCTCCATCTTCCAGGTACCAAACTTTGTGCTTCTTTAGAATGAATGACACAAGTGATGGGTATGGCAGGTTTATATTTCTTTTTCCCAGTGCTCCAGCCTTTAACATATGATCCAATATAAGCCTCTCAATGTCTATTGGCTTCCCTTTAATCATGCAAGTCAGATTTTGCTTGCTCTTAAGTGTTAGAGCTGTGTAGTGCCTCCCTTGTAGGTAAAATTACAGGTGTACAGATAATGCAGCACTCTATATCTAGCAGGCATCTTTGATGGTACAAGGATAGGTTGGGTTGGTTATCATTGATGTCCATAAGTGTCTTGTAGACAATTTTTTCAGAATATTGTTTTTTGTTGGCCCCAGAGTTATCAACTCCCAACCATTTGTGTATCTTATCCTCATTGATCATAATTTTTTCCCTTTGACTGAGGTTGACATCGTTTTACCAATCTTAAAATTGGTATAAAAGACTTTGACAACATATTCACTATATATTAGGGACAACTATAACAATGTCCTATATGGCTTTAACAGATTTACTAACCCAAATTTGATCAAATGCATCTAATTTGATCCTACACATGCGATAAATGGATCATCTAATCAACTTTGGATCATACCTTTCAAGCGATTTTGCATTGAAGTCCTTCATCCTCTTAGGCAACACTTCACTCTGGATTTCTTCCTCATTCTCTTAATATATTTGGCCCTGATCGAGTCCATTTTGATAGGACTAACTTCAGCATGCTCAAGTGATTCCCTTTCAGACTCAACTCCATTGAGACTGTTATGCATAACTCTTTTACCCTTAGTAATAGCTGCTAACTTCCTCTTTTAAGATTGAGTTGCACTATTAGACTTTGCTGCACCTTCATGTGAACTTGACCTACTGTCATTTGAGTTAGTGGACTTTGATGAATCATAACCCTCATTTAAGGCATTGGACTTTGATGAATCCTCACCCTCATTTTCACAATAACCCGATGAGTCATTCTCTTCACACTAGTAGAAAAAACTTCTTTTAGACCGAACAAAAAAGGTCTTTTAGACCACATAAAGGTACAGTTTACATAAGACTCATTTAGAAACTAAGCACTTTTAGATAGCATATACATGCAATCTAAAGAGCTTACCCTAAAGTGTGATTTAAATAAATAAAACCGAGGTCTAAAAAGTGCAAAAAATTGGTATGTGATGCAGTTAAGAAAGGATAATTTTCTAGACCGCATCCCTAAGATGCGGTCTAAAACATATATCTTTTTAAATGTTATCGTACCCACAGAGTGCGGTCTAAAATGTTATCTTTTTAAATGTGCAGTCTTAATTATCAACTTTTTATACCTGCACTATCTGGTGCGATCTAAAATATTATCTTTTTAAACTACATCCCTAACATGTGGTCAAATGATTTAAAATTTGTATTCTTATTTACAAAAATGCCACCGGTCAAACTTTTTAGACCATATCTTCTAATTACAGTTTAAAAAGTGCAGTTTAAATAAGCTTTTTTTCTCATACTGTCACTTCCTGCTTATTCCTTCTCTTTACTTCTTGATGTGTCTATTTAGAGTCATTATCTTTACTCCCTAATTTTGTCTGCTTCGAGTGTTGTTAATCAACATCATCTTCACTTACTGATGTACTGTATTGTTGCTGTCATTTTTTCCCTCTACTTCTGCCTCATCTACTTGGCCTCTTATTATTTCTTCCACCTTACAATTTTGTCAAAGTCATCAATATTGTCCTCTGTATTTCTCCAATACTTTTAAGCTGGTCGTCTATGACCAACCCTCAAGCCATCCCTAAACTGACAAAACTTCTTCACGTCCTCCATTGTTATGCTCAGTGATTGCAAATGGTTTTCAACGGTCTTTGTGCATGCCATTTCAACAGCAGCTTAATGAACAAGTTCGAATTCAAGTTTTAGACATGTTGTGTGGAAGGGATTATGCTCTGTTTAGTTATATGCAGTGAATAAATGCACTTGGGAATGGGTATTGCAACACCATTGGTGAAGATGAAAGACCGCAGTGTTTAGGGAACAGTGAGAATGTGAATGGATGCTGTAGTTATTATTTATGCACTTATATTATTGCATTTATTTGTAACTTCTCATTTGCAATTTACCTTCGTTGTGTTTTTTCAAAATTTGAATAATGGTAGTTATTATTTGTGCAGCAACTGCAACATCCTACATTCTATTTAGGAAGCAAATTGTGATCAAGAGGTAATTATGTCAATTAAGTGGTATTTTATGTCATTTGGGGAACCTTCGTCTCAGTTATTTGGTGCTTCATTGTAATGAACCATTGTTATCAGTGAGGTTTGCTCTCGGAATCCTTTCGCCGAGGCCATCTTGTGCCTTCGGACTCCTTTCCCCATGTGATAAGCAGGATTTTGCTCTTGGGTTCCTTTCGTCATGACCAACATTTGGTTTCACCATGGAGAATCTTCCTTCAAGTAGCGAAGTTGCTCTCGGGACATCTTCACTGCGGCCAACCTCTAATTTTAGGCAAGTTTGCAAGTCTCGGAGTAGTTTTGCCACAGTGAACCATTATTTTTGCCATTGAGAACGCCGTTCTAACAACGAAAATGAGATTAAGTCAATCACATGCTGAGCACGTGGGGGTATTATAATTGTGAAGGTAATGGCAGCGATAAAAAGGTTGTTAGGATGGCTGCACCCAAGAGGGGTGAATTGGGTGTTTACAAAAATATTTCTGATTAAAACTTAGTTAATTAAAACATCCAAATCATAAGTTAATCAAAAATAAGTATGAAAATGGATTGAATAAAAATGAAGTAATTAGAAATTAGAGAAGATGAATGAAAGATAAACACACAACAGTTTATCCTGGTTCGGCCCTCTCTGACCTACGTCCAATCTTCATACACTTCTGAGATTTTCAATCCACTATAACATCCAAGTTTTAACCAGGTACTTGGAAAACTATTACAACCACAAGTTCTCTGCAGACACTTGCGAAGCTATTTCAAGTTTGTAACGGTGGGTACTTGAGAACCTCATAAATGTTTCCAGGCATTTATGAACCCACTCAAGTTTATAACGTAGGTACTTGAGAAACCTTTACAATCACTCCCCCTTACCACATGTAAGGTTACACTCTGTTTCACTCAGGTTTATCCTAAGCGACTCTCAAAGTTTGGGATGATTACATTTGGGAAATGCTTCACTCTATGAAGCGGATTGTATTGACATTGAAGCTCATGGAGAAGTATAATATCAAAGTCCTAAAGTTGTTGTGTGATTTCCTCGAATCCACACTCTCTTTGTTTTGTGTTCAGTGACTCCATATACTTCATCTCTCCTTTCTCTTTTCGTTACTTCCTCATATTTATAGATGTTGGCAAAAATATATCTGTTGGAGAGAAGCGTTGTATCCGTTACACTCTGTATCAATTCTTATTGTCTTGTATTAATTGCTTCTGTCATAGGATTGCCTATGTCTGAGAATATGTCCGTTGAGCCCACGTTGAAGATGTTGCTAAGTCAAAGTATGAGCATTTATGAGAGCAGGTAAACATTTAAAATGTCTTAGCATGAAAAAGGAAAGTTTTGGTAAACGCTAGGCATAGCTGTGTTAGAAAAAGTAATACTTGAGTTTTGTTTTTCAATACTCGAGTGTTGATCAGAGATAGCAAGTGTAAATTTGAATTTCATGAGGTAGTACTCGAGTTTTAGATTCAATACTCCAGTTTGTAAAACACTTTTAAAGTCACTAGAGTGTTTGCTGGAAGTGTTGTAGAACACTTTCATTCAGTACTCGAGTTGCCTTAAGAGTGTTGGAAGAAATCTTCAATACTCGAGTGTTGTAATCAGGTATTCAAGTTTTGTAAACACTTTTAGTTGATACTCGAGTTTTCAAGAAGACGTTTGAAGTAAAAACATTTTGGAAAACTTCAATACTCGAGTGCTCAGTCACAGTACTCGAGTGTTGATAACACTTTCACCATAACTCGAGTTCTCTAATGCAAGTATTGTGTTTGTTCTGAAAGAGATGCTCGATACTCGAGTATTACACACCAATACTCGAGTGTTGACAACACTTCCATTTGTAACTCGAGTTTTGTGCTTCAAGTGTTGTGATTTGTTTTGAAAATAAAGCTCAATACTCGAGTATTACAAACCAATACTCGAGTGTTGATAACACTTCCATTTGTAACTCGAGTGTTCTTGTTCAAGTGTTGTTCTGTATTTTGAAAATGAAGTTCGATACTTGAGTGTTAAAGCCAGAACTCGAGTAATGACAACACTTCCTTTACAATACTCGAGTTTCACATGGAAGTATTCAGTTATAAAGCATTTTGATATCCAATACTCGTGTTTCAGAAAACACAACTCGAGTTTTGTAAAACTTTTATTTTTAACTCGAGTTATCAAAGGAAGTTTTAGAACTGGAAAATATTTAGAAAGCATGATACTCGAGTTTTGGAAATAAGAAACTCGAGTTTTACTTTATGATTTGAACTTGCATCGGGTCACAGCACATAGCTCAACTTGCAACGGCCATAACTCTCTCAATTCAACTCCAAAATTTGCATATAATATATCACTTGAAAGCCCTGCAAGTCTACTTTCACATGAAACAAGAATAAGTTCCAAATAAATTATATAAAGAAAGTTATGATAGATACAATAAGAAAAGGTTAGAGATAAGGCGTTCATTTTTTACCACCAAGTTTAAAAATTTATATCTCCTTCATTTGAAATCATTTGATGCTGTTCTCGGTATCTATGAAACGCATTTTGAGTCTAGTGTCATGAAATTGGTTTCACATCAATCGGACTTGTATTTTGAGAAATACGGTCAAAATACCAAACATATGTCGAGCTGACATAAACCAGAGGAGGCTGATACTCGAGTATCGACTTCCAAAAGGCTAACACTCGAGTTTTGTGACCCAATACTCGAGTGTTAGGACCCAATACTCGAGTGTTAGGATCTAGTACTCAAGTATTGACTTCCAAAAGGCCAACACTCGAGTTTTGTGACCCAATACTCGAGTGTTGACTCCAAAAATCAATACTTCAAGTGTATACTCAAGTTTTGCTTCAAGTATTGCCATAGAAAACTGCAAAAACGCATCATACTCGAATATTAACTTCCAGAATCAGCTTTGAACATCCAAATGAAGCTTAGATAAATGGTAACTCAATGTATGATAATAAAATATCTATTTAAAACATTTTATCATCCAGAATATATTCAAAACCACATTATCCTCCAATTAAAAGAATGTACAAATATAGAATAAGCTAATATGCATTATAAAAACTTTTCTATTATGCATTATAAAAACTTTTGCTCTTTTATATTTGACATCATCAAAACTAATCATATCTAACAAAAGTTGCTGCTGAAAGTACTTTCAGTAGCGACTTTTTTATCATCGTTGAAAGTCTTTTTGGTGACGACTTATTTTTGCACCGTCAATACTTTTAGTAACAATTGCTATGGTGGTGACTTTTTTGTGACGACAACAGCGGCAACTTTTATACTTTCAGCGGCATCTATTTTTTGTTGTGATTTTTACCCTCATAAAGTCTATTTTTTTTCCTTATTAATTGCTCCTAGAAAGTGTAGATGTACGTCACAGTGAGTAGACTTCGAAAGTGCATTCCCATGCTTGATTATACACAGTTAACTGACAGTTTTCTTCTGGTTTCATTTTAGTGCCCACAAAAACCAAAGGCAGGATAGATTACGCGTACTGTGTGACGAAGTTCATGAAGGGCATAGTTAGGCACATACATGAAATAATTGGTATAGAGGCATATATGCAATTGTTCAAAATTAAATTTGTGCATTTGTAAAGTAAATTAGAGTCGGCCATATATTTATATCTAGCTAGATCTTTCATTTCCGTTTGCATACAATACTTTGGGGATACCTACTGCGCGCACTAGTCCTCTACTCATTTTTTGGTTTTGTTGAGTTAGATAAATTTTTCTTCTCAATTCATTTAGAAACAATTTATATAGTATTCCTATAGGTTTGGGACTTTCGGTTTTTACTGTGTGTGTATACAACTATACAAGAATGAATATAAATTTTTATACAAGTGTGTGTGTTCTATTTTTTGTTGTGTACTGGCCTGCTGCATTGTTTTACATAAATTCATTATGGATTGTGGTTTCTCTCTCTCCCGCTCCATCTCTCTCTCTGTTGGAATATGGGCCACCCTTGATGGATTGGACCCAAGTCCATGGGCTAGGTCAAATACGTAAACCTAAACCCTAGTGGAAGTTATAAGAGGGGGCAAGTGGCTCCCAAAGGCGGCAGAAAATAACGCTCAGAGAAAACAAGTTTTCTCCCTTCCCTTTTCTCTCAGAGAGAATCCTCTCATCTCCTCTCCTCTCGCCTTCGGTGCTTTTGTTGTGTCTTATATTCGGATCCGCACTTGTGATTTGAGTTCCGCGTGGGTATCTGCAGATTCGTAATTCGGCATCTCCAGGTACGCCCGAAATCCTTCAGTGGTATCAGAGCTTTTAGGTTCCTGAGGCATTTCTCTTCCGTACATATATGATTTTTTACTAGCTTAATCATAAAATTTTAAGCATATGATTAAAGTATGTCCATTGCTATGATCTTTTGCTTATCATGCATGCTCTATGGCAATTACTCACTGTTCATGAATTTCCGCAAGCATGTTTAATTGAGATATATGTGTATGTATATTTCTTGCTTTCATTTATAGCATGCCGTTTTGTTTTTCGGTTTAGATTTCAAGCATGTCTGTGATTTATGTGTATATATATGGTTTGAAATAATATGCCTCTAAGCCGAAACGATGAAAACGAAAACCGAAATGAGAAAAACAGAAACCGTAAACGGAGATCCAGATCTGGGCTCTTAGAAAATGACGTCTCTAGGCTTAGAAAATATATCTATAGCGTAGAGCTCTTCAAGACGAGAACGTGGACACCAAGAACGTGCAAAACGGAAACCGGATGACAGAGTTACGGAGGAAAAATGATTTACGAGTTTCGTAGCATTTTTCAGAAAAGGAGAAAGAATTAGGCTCCAAAAGTGCTTCCATTGCGTAGATCTCGTCGAAACAATGAAATGGAAATCTAGAACGTGAAAAACGGACGCCGGACGGCGAAGATATGGCCGAAAAACACATCGGCGCGACCAGTCAATAGTAACGGCGAAAAAAAAATGCAAGGAAGATGATGAACAGTGCGGCGGCGTGAACTGGGTCGCGTAGCGGGCCATAAATCGGGTAGGGTAACCCAGAAGGTTGAAATGGTCGTTTTATTTATTTAAATATTTTTTCGGTTTTATGATCTGTAAAAGGCGGCCCAGCCCGCGTGGTCAGGTGACCGTTTCGCATCGCTGAGGTCGCGTGTTCGAATCTGGCTTCGACCATTTCAAATTGTTTTTTTTCAGAATTTTAATTAAAAACAAAAAACAAAACAAAATTTTTCTTTGGGCCACCAAGGGTCCAAACCCAAAAAAAACAAAAAAGGGAGCTGGGCCAGAGAGGCCCAGACCAAAAAAAAGGGAAATCCGGACTGGGCCAGAGAGGCCCAGACGAAAAAAAAATAATTCCATACTGGGCCAGAGAGGCCCAGACCGAAAACAAAAAAAATTGGGCCAGCGAGGTCCAATTCGAATAAAAAAAATTTTAAATAATGGGGAGAGGGTGCCACGTGGCGCATCGGCTGAACACGTGGACCACACCATCCGACAGCTGACGGCGCGTGGATCGTGATGCGGTGGCGCGTCTGACGTTCCGGAAGCCGGAAGGCGGCGCGTGTACCCGAGAGTGGGCTTCGTCCCATTTTTCGAATTTTTTCAGTATTTAATTTTCTCGGAGCGCGTGCAGGCGCGTGAGACCTCCAAATGAGACGTGGTTTGTTCCTAAAAATCCTAAAATTCGAGATCTTTATTTTGATATACGATTTACCTGTTTTCAAAGGCAATTCAGGATCTGTTTTTGACGAAAAGCAGTGCTTACTTAAGGATTTGTTGAAAATTTTTTCAACAAAATAATTTTAAATCCATTTTTTTAAGGTAATGGTACAATGAACCTTAGAAAGCACTGACACACTGTATAAAGGAATAGTGTACATTGAATATGTTGATTAACATGTTCATAACGAGGATCCTGAATTTAATAAAAAAAAATGAAGAAGACTTTTGAGGAGGAACATTTTAAGTGGACTTTTGAGGATGATCGTGAGAAAGATTTTCAAGGGGAACCTGAGAGAGACCCCGAAGAGGATCCTAATTAAAACCTTAAGGGAGGTTAAGAGGAACCTCAAAAGGTCTGCTCCGACCCAAGTCCTAAATCCTCATTCTCATTCAATTTAAAACTTCGAGATTTTGATGAGGAGGTAGACCAACCCTTTTTTCCTCGCCATGGATGCGATAATAGTTGGATATAATGCAATGGGAACGGCCACAATTAAAACATAAAAACGTCTATGGCTTCATTGCGAACTATGTCAACAGCATAATTGATAATGAAATTGCAGAATTCTATTTGAATGTCATGATTAAAGCGTGCACGCCCAGCAGTTAGAGCTGCAGGCATATTCACATTATCAACCATGTGGGTTGATGCAGTAAAGAAAACAACAAAACTTATGCTGAACGAGAACCAATACTTTAAAAGACTGAGAAAATAAATAGTCAATAATTGTATTGGAAATATCTAAAGAGTATTATGCTTTAGATCTATTTGTTTACCCTCTATGTTCTGTTAATGTGTTTTAGAACATGATTTGGTGTATGATTATGACTAAATGCATTGTAAAATGTGACATGTTTCATTTATGTGAATTGTTATAAAATTGCTATTGTTATTCAAATGATATGTCACATTATTACACTTTTGATAAGTGGGAGCTTTTAGAAAATGAGACTTCTAAAAGTTGACAATTCAAGAAGTACTTATAAAATTCTTGAAAGAAATAATGTAGTTACTAGTGTTTGTGTGATGGGAGGTATAAAAGTATTCTCCTGATCGTAAATCTAGTGATCAAAT
>JANTPZ010122293.1:0-19173 GCA_025593235.1 Vachellia pachyceras | reverse complement strand
TGGTGAGGGTAAAAGATTTAATCTTTCCCGCTGACTTTTATGTTCTAGACATGGATGATGATCACACACATGGACATGCACCCTTGATCCTTGGTAGGTCATTTCTTAAAACTGCTAGAACTATCATTGATGTGTCTGCAGGTACACTTTCTATGGAATTTGCTGGAACTAAAGTCATTTTTAGTATATATGATTCCATGAAATACCCTAATGAGAATCATTCTGCATTTCTTATTGGTAGTATAGATACATTAATGAGTGATGCATTTGATGATATCCATTATGTGATGATTGATGACTTTCCTCGTATTCATGCTTACAGAGATTCATTGACTTGTTGTTCTGATGATTGTAGTCCCACTAACATGTGTATTGTGTGTGATGAAGTGGATGAATTTATACATGCTCCCATATCTGCTTTCTCTCTTTCTGATTCTGAGGATGATTGTGAGCTTGATTATATGACTGAGCCTGTTTCTGCACATGCTTCTACTTCTAACATGCCCTTTTTAGATCATGTTTCTTGTGAAGAGTTGAAAATGCAGGTCAATTCAATCATAGATTTGAATCCAAAGAAGCTGATTCCTTCCATTCAAAAGCCACCTGAACTTGAGCTCAAACCACTTCCAAATAATCTCTTAAGTATGCCTTTTTAGAGGATGGAGAGAAGTTACCTATGATCATAGGTAAAAGCTTCACACCTGAGCAAGAAGAAGTATTACTAAATGTGCTGAGAAAGAACAAGAAGGCCTTGGGATGGTCACTTGCAGACATACCTGGTATGTCCTTCAGTTTGCATGCACTGAATCTTGCTTGAAGATGATGCCAAACCAGTGAGACAATACCAGAGGCCACTCAACCCTACCATCCTTGATGTGGTTAAAAAGGAGGTGTCTAAGTTACTTACTGCTGGAATCATCTATCCAATTTCTGATAGTAAATGGGTGAGTCCAGTGCAAGTTGTTCCAAAAAAGACTGGCATCACAGTGGTACCTAATGAAAATAATGAGTTGGTCCCTGTTAGAGTGCAAAATTCTTGGAGAGTCTGTATCGATTACAGGAAGCTGAATCAAGTCACTAGAAAGGACCATTTTCCTCTTCCCTTCTTAGATCAAACATTGGAGAGACTAGTTGGAAAGTCACATTATTGCTTTCTGAATGGGTTTTCGGGCTACTTTCAGATTCACATAGCTCCTGAGGATCAAGAGAAGACTACCTTCACATATCCCTTTGGTACTTTTGCCTATCGAAGAATGCCCTTTGGCCTGTGTAATGCTCCTGGCACCTTTCAGCGTTGTATGGTAAGCATTTTTTCTGATCTTTTAGAACATTGCATGGAGGTGTTCATGGATGACTTTACTATTTATGGGAGTTCTTTTGATGATTGCTTGGATAGTCTAGATAAAGTCCTACAAAGATGCATTGAAAATAATCTTGTGTTGAATTATGAGAAATGTCATTTCATGATAGAAAGTGGCATAGTGTTAGGACATATTGTATCTAAGCATGGCATTAAGGTAGATAAAGCTAAAGTGGATGTTATTGCTTCTTTGCCTTATCCCACTTCTGTTAGGGAAGTGCGTTCTTTCCTTGGGCATGCAGGTTTTTACAGGAAATTCATCAAGGACTTTAGCAAGGTTGCCCTTCCTCTGTCCAACTTTCTTCAAAAAGATGTGGAATTCAACTTTGATGACAAGTGTAAACAAGCTTTTAATGAGCTAAAGAAAAGACTCACAACTCCACCAATCATTCAAGCTCCAAATTGGGATTTGCCCTTTGAATTGATGTGTGATGTTTCTAACTTTGCCTTGGGTGCCATTCTATGTCAAAGGGTGGACAAGAAATCTTATGTCATTTCTTATGCTTCAAGAACTTTGGATGCAGCTCAAGCCAATTACACCACCACTGAAAAAGAGCTTCTTTCCATTGTGTTTGCTTTAGACAAATTTTGTTCTTATTTGTTAGGATCTAAAGTGGTTGTTTATTCTGATCATGCAGCTTTAAAATATCTTCTCAAGAAGCCTGATGCAAAACCTAGATTGATAAGGTGGATGCTCCTACTGCAAGAATTCGACATTGAAATAAAGGATAAAAGTGGAGCTGAAAATTTAGTGGCAGATCACTTGAGTAGAATTCCACAGTTTGCTGATTCTTCTGCTGTGGATTCACTTCCAATTAAAGATAACTTTCCTGATGAAGTGCTTTATTCTATTCATAGTTGTGAGCCTTGGTATGCAGATTTGGTAAATTTCTTAGTTGCTTGTGAGTTGCCTTCACATATGAAGAAGCACCAATTGAATAAACTCAAGAGTGATGCCAAATATTATGTTTGGGATGATCCATATCTGTGGTGTATGTGTAGTGACCAAGTAATTAGGAGATGCGTTCCTGATCATGAATTTGCATCTGTTTTACATTTCTGTCATACTCTTGCATGTGGGGGCCATTTCGGTCCTCAGCGTACTGCTAGGAAAGTTTTGGACTCTGGTTTGTATTGGCCCACTCTTTTTAAAGATGCATATGAGTTATGTAAGCATTGCGTTAGATGCCAGCAAACAGGGAATATTTCTCGTAGAAATGAAATGCCTCAACAACCTTTACTATTTTGTGAACTTTTTGATGTTTGGGGCATTGATTTCATGGGACCTTTTCCTGTTTCTTTTGGATTCAATTATATTATCTTAGCTGTGGATTATGTTTCTAGGTGGGTGGAAGCCAAAGCCACCAGGACTGATGATTCTTCTGTTGTGTTGGACTTTGTTAGATCTCATATCTTTTGTAGGTTTGGCATGCCCAAAGCTATCATCAGTGATCGGGGTACCCACTTCTGTAACAGAAACATGGAAGCTTTGTTACGCAAGTATGGTGTGGTACATAAAGTATCAACTCCCTACCACCCTCAGACCAACGGGCAAGCTGAAGTATCTAATCGAGAGATAAAGAGGATTTTAGAGAAGACAGTGCAACCTAATAGGAAGGATTGGAGCAAGAGATTGGATGATGCACTGTGGGCTTACAGGACTGCTTTCAAGACACCTATAGGCATGTCACCATATAGACTTGTCTTTGGGAAGGCTTGTCACTTGCCTGTTGAGATTGAGCACAAAGCGTTCTGGGCAGTAAAGAAGTGCAACATGGACTTAACAGAAGCAGGAACTCAGAGAAAATTGCAATTGCAAGAGCTTGAAGAGATCCGGCTAGAAGCGTATGAGAACTCAAGAATATACAAAGAAAAGACTAAGGCATTGCATGACAAGCTGATAGTCAGGAAAGAATTCAAAGTTGGAGATAAAGTGTTGTACTACAATTCCCGACTTAAGTTGATGCCTGGTAAATTGCGTTCAAGATGGACCGGTCCTTATGTAGTCACTCATGCATCTCCTTTTGGTTTTGTTGAGCTTCAAGATACTACTTCTAAGCAGCGAATCAAAGCAAATGGGCACTTGCTGAAGCACTTTTATGAAGGATTTGAGGAGCACAATGTGCAGGAGCTCCGTCTCTACCCCACCACTTGACACTCTCAGGCTGTTCCTTTCTCCCTACTCTTTTATTTCGCATGTTATTTATTTGTTAACTGATTCACATTGAGGACACTGTGAAATTTAAGTGTGGGGGAGGGGTTATGTTAGTTGTTAGTTTGTTTTTGTTTTGGTAAAAAAAAATCAAAAAATAAAAAGGAAGAAAAAAATCTTGTGTTTTTCTTATATTTTGTCGTTTTTTTTTCTTTTTTTGAGTGTGAAGTTACAAGTTTAGTGCAATTCTTGGTATAAAGCATTTTGATTTGAGAAGGAATTAAACTTGTGTCTTGAATTTAAGATAAGTGGCAATGAGTTTGACTTTAATGAGTTATTGTGGATAGTCATTAGCTAGTGAGGATTTGGGCCTAAATTTTACTCCTTTTTGTGTGTACTCACCTATTATTGATCTTATACAGAACTTGTCTTGAGTCTTTGTTAACACCACATCTGCATTTACTATGTATAGAAATGATTAAGGCATTCATTTTGTCTTAGCTAGTTAGCCAAATAGCCATCCTTTATATATATTCTATCCATTGTTAAGCCATTTTGGACCTTTATTGTGTTTCCTTCCTCATTCCATAACCCATTGTGTAAAAAAAACAAGAAGAAAATCCTTACCTCTTCCTCCTTAGGAATCCAAGGACATATCTTGTTAGGGATTGATGAATTGTGTCATGATTCTTCTGGCCGTTAGTATATTGAGTTGTATATATCATTTAAGCCTGTAAATAGTAGTTGCTGTTGAAAGTGTGTATGCAAAAAAAAAAAAAGGGGAAAAAAGATGAAAAAAAAATGGAAAAAAAAGGAGAAAGAAAGAAGAAGAAGAAGAAAATTTGTTATTTGTTGGTATCTGCTCTTGTTTACGTGCTGAAAGCCAAAGTCTCATGCACACTCATTCCATCCCTGATTGTCTTATGTCTCTTACATTTCTAAAGGTGTAGTTTGATCCCCCTGTTTCTTCATTTTTCCAATCTTCCCAAAGTCCTAACCATTCCAATAAAGTCCTTTTGATCTATGCATTCTAATTTTATTATGTGGTGGAAACTTAGATGATAAACAAGCCTATGATAGTGAGACATGATATGTGAGATTTGAGAGAAACACCAACCTTTAAACACATGAGATTTGAGAGATAAACACTTTAACCTTGGTGAGGGACTTTTCACTCTATTTCATTTTGTCAAGGGCATTGCCATGGTACTTGTTTTCTTGATACTCGGAAGAGGACTTTGATTGTTGATATGCTGAAAGACTAATATTGCGTTACACTTTGTAATTTCTTCACTTGCTTCAGTTCAGGTCTACTCTTGTCTTCCTATTCATTTTACTTTTGCCCAGGAGTACAAAAGTCTAAGTGTGGGGGAATTTGATAAATCACAGTTTTATATATTTTTATCCTCTTCATTTAATCTTTTTAGTGATAAATTATGGCTAATTAAGCTTGTTTAGATTATATTTTATTTTATTAGCCATTTTACACTTAATGAAAATTAATTGAATAAATCTTAGAAATTTGTGATGAAATCTTCATTTAATATTTTTTGCACAAAGGACCCTTGATTATTTTTTATCTTATGCAGATTTGGAGAGATAAATTGAAAATTGTTTTACGTAGATTATTTGAACTGAAATTGATTAAATTTATTATTTTGATTTTTTTCTCTTGGGTAAAAATATTAATATTTTTGGAGGAAGTTAAGAGTAGTTTAACTATTTATTTTATTTTATATTGTAGCGGACACTGTGGCAAACGGATTTGACCAAGTCCTACGCGTCAGTTTGCCAATGGAATTTTTGAGAAAAAAAAAGCAACGCACAAAGAAAGAAAAAGCAATCAGAGCGTGAAATAGAAAAAAAAAAAGAAAGAAAAGCAACGTGCAAAACGAAGTCAGGAACGCTGAGGAGAAGAACGCGGTGAACAGTTACAGCACGCAGAAGGAAAAAAAAAGCAGAGACGTGGAGATAAGAGATGCCGAGAGACAGTTTTGATGAGAGCAGAAAAACTGAGGCAACAGAACAGAACGCAGAAGAGAAATCGCCGAGGAACAGCACGCAGCAACGCTGTGAACAGGGAACAGAACAGAAAAATATAAAGAGGCGAGGGACGCATCGTTCTTCTTTGCTTCTAGCAGCGTTCCTTTGATCTCCATGATGAGTAAAATTGTGGTTCATTCTTCTGCCATGGGTTTCTAATTCCATATGTAATTAGCTATTAGTTTGAACCTGTGATGAGAGTTCAAGAAACTCTTTTGATTGAGATTCTTATTTAATTTTCCTTTCTTTTGACTCTCTTTTACATAAATTTTTATGTACTTGATGTATATTCAGATTTGAATATAACCTATGGATTGTTTTTTAAGAATTTGCGTTGAAAATTTATGGTTGTAGATTTACAACTTGAATTAGTAGGTTTTAAAATTTTAGATTTGAAGTTCCAACAATTCCTCTTTGTTAAAGCTTAATTTGTACAAGTTTATATTTTTCAGATTTGGAATATATTTACTCTGCTACTTTTCTTGAAATATTGAGATGTCATAAACTTTTAGATCGATTGATTGAAAGTTTGAGGGGGAAATTAAAGGAGAAGATTGATTGATTTTCTTTGCCTTTTTAAAATTCAGGATTAATTGTTGCTTAAGTTTAAATTAAAGTTTAACTGAAATGTCATTAAACTTTGATGTAAACAAAAGCATAAAACTTGAATGATAATTCAAGGACTTGAGTTAGGAATTTTTGGAAGGAATCTCAATCAAAGGAATTCAATTTTTCTATATGGACAATGACCATTACATTCTAAGGGAAAAACTTGTAGTTAATTGCATTGCCATTATAAATTCTTATCTTTTGTCAATTTACTTTGTTTACTAGCTAGTAGCATCTTTTACCTTTAGTTCATAAACCCCTTTTTAGTGTTTTTAAGTGATTTGTTTGTAATTGAAGTTTTTAATTTAAGTAATTATCACATTGGTTCATTGGGAGACGATCTAGGTTACGCTATACTGCAAAATCTAGTTTTATATTATTTTGATGCTATTCGACGGTGGTGTCACCGGCGCCCCAAAGAAACTTGTCGCTCTAAATTGAGAAATTCTTTCATGCTGCAATGGCGATTTTTTTTGAATGAAGTAAGCGTGGCCTTCTACCTTGTCCGAGATCCTCATTCATCTCACTGGTGAACGCTTATGCAATGGCGATTTTTTCCAGAATCAACAAGAGTAAGCGTGACCTTCTACCTCGTCTGAGATCCTCAATCATCTCACTGGTGAACGCTTTTGCAATGTCGTAGTTTGACTTGCAGCTTCTACCTCGTCCGAGAGCGTGTCCTTTATTTCCTTATTTGTTATGAAACTGAGAGTGAGCGAGGACGGATGCTTTACGACCCATTTCTCCTTATATTAAGCTATGCTTGCCCATAATCCATCTATTGTCCAAGCCTCATACGGTAATTGATTTCTTTTTGTCGTCCTTATAATTTAACTATAACGTTGATGTATCCTTCTCTGTTGATTGCTAAAGCCAAAGGGCAATATGTTGCACTAATGGAAATAGATGCCTTGTCTCTTGTCTGTGCACATTGTTCATTTTTATTTTGCTTGGACGAAGAAATCTCTTTCAATCAAACGAATTTAACAGTCATAAACACTGGCTGCTTCTTCGCTGTTAATCCCTAACCACTCTCTGTTGCCGCTAGCTCTTCCTGATTTTTTCGTTCGTTCTCATATGCCAATCCCCAACTCCTTTCCTTTTTTATGAAATCCACTCGGCGATATTTCAATATTGTTTTGTCGTCACCTGGGTCAAAATGCCCCGCCGAGTGGCTACCCTCACAAACATTTGCTCCTAATTATAGTTCATCCGAGTTCTTCCATTTGAAGTCGTCATTGAGATTTCAAGGACTTCGCTCTCCAGCTGCCTCCAAACGTACAATTTTTTATATTATTATTTGTTATTGTGTTTCTATCTTTTCTCTTTATCCCACTCTTCATTCCAATATCCTCATTACAATAAATTTTGTGGCACAATCTGTTTCAGGTTTAAAACAGCTGATTAAAGAGCCTCCCTTCAACAAAAAGCATGTTCTTATTAATGCTTCGACTTCCAATGGAGATGTTGGATTGGAAGTAAAACCAGAACAGAGTTCTAGTGTGCCTGCTGTTACTAGATATCATGTAGTGGAACCATTTCGTGGAAAATCAGGTTCTGTTTCTTTCTATGGGTTAACACACCACGCAGTTGAAGAGAGAAAATTGGTATCCGCTCCTTTCCGAGAAGAGAAGGGCTCTCTCTTCTGGGTCTTGGCCCCAGTTGCGTTCATATTGTCTTTGATTCTTCCGCAGTTCTTCCCTAATCCCTAATTCTTTAGGTGCCACATAGTCCTTAATATAAGAATGAATTATCTATCGTTTGAGATTAAGGAAACTGGATCTATTACTTAAAAATATTTATATATATTATTAAGTTATATATCAATTGATATGCAAAATATATTAATTTAAAAAATGAATAATATAAATAATTTTAAACAATACTTCAATATTAGACAAAACTCTTGCAATGCCAAAGTCAGTGGGTTCATGTCATTGTGACCGTATTTGATTCCCCCTGAAAGGATTTCATTGCATGAACTATAATTCTTTAATTTTTTTGACCAAAAAAAAAAAATTAAAGAATTATAGTTCATGCAATGTCAATTGAAGTTATGTTTTAATTACAGCAGCAAATGTCAATTGAAGTTATGTTTTAACCTTTAATGGTCGGCAAAAAATTTAAACGATACCAAATTCAAAACTGATAAAAATAAGGATCAAATTTATGATTTCTTTGGCAAATATTGTGAGAAGCTTCGCTGTTCTCTTCGGCTACCGGCCTTGGCTCACAGGTTGACGCCATCGAGTTGATCTCTCCCCGAATAAAAAACTGGATCGGCTGCTTCGCTCCGGTGAAAATATCGCTCTCATGCAGAGTGGGAGAAGCCATACGACCGCGAAATACACAATCAGATTAACTCTATCCTAATCCTCTTCGTGTCCTTGTTGCCGATCAGTTATTTCTTCTTAACCACGGAAGAAAATGTTTAAATTCCTGAAAGAGGTGGTGGGCGGATCTGGAACCGGACTCAAAGATCTCCCTTATAATATCGGCCAACCTTACCCTTCTGCCTGGGGATCCTGGACTCACTCCCGCGGCACTTCCAAGGTACTTCCCATATATTCTTCTCATCCCTCCCAGTCATATAATTTGGCATTTCTTCCTTTTATGTTCCAGAATTCTAATTTAATCGAACTGTTAGATTACACCTACGATGGATCTGCTTCTTGTCGTTCACCTATCTTGTGCCTCAAATATTACTTCTCTCCCCAATTGACTACGGCGTTTGCTTGCGTCATTATTGTGTTGGTAGTGCTTACAGGCTTATCCAGTAGCTTATCTTTGAACACGGAATATATGCTAATATGCTCGAGTAGCAGGACTGTCACGGTTTAGCTCAGTAGGGGCCTGTATTTTTTTAATGGCACTGGATTCAGCAGCAGTTTCTTTCAGAACACCCGCCATGGTCAGCTGATTATGCATTGATCTGATGAAAATTGAATCGTTGCCTTGGTGGCTACTGGCTAGTGTTGCTCAAAGAAGGGAATAGGACCTTTATTTGCTTCTCATCCTGCCTATATTATCTGATTGCTAAAAGTTAACAGAAAGAAAATAGTCAACGACGTTATTTTATTGCAACACTGGGGAATGAACAAAATTATGTTATAGTTTAGATCATTTGTATGTCATGCTTAAAGCTGCATATATTCGGTACGCCATAATGTGTTAGTCCCCTGGATGCTGGTTACCTTTCTCATTTTAAACTGTTTATTCACCCTTATGAACCTGACTCTATCATTTGGCTGCAAACTTCTATTGATGAACTTGTACTACCAACAACTGCTGGCTTTGGACTTAGGTGTGTTAAATGGTCTTAGTTTTTCTTCCACCATTCTCCTTAGGCTGTTGATTTCATACAAGTCTGCACGTTGATGCAATTTTCAGGATGATGGATCTCCGGTTTCAATCTTTTCTCTATCTGGGAGTAATTATCAGGATGGACATTTAGCAGCCGGTCGAAATGGTGTCAAGCGTCTCCGAACAGTAAGTATTAAATCATGATAGTTCTGCATTTGAATTTTAGAAGGTGAGCCTCATAAGGTTGTTGCCATATGACCTGTGGGTCATGGGTTCAAATCCTGGAAATAGCCTCTCTATATGCAAGGTAATGCTGTGTACCTTTATTTCTCCCTAGACCCATCTAGTGGGAGCCTTGTATACCGGGCCGCCCTTGGTTATGTGTTTGAATTATAATGATACTGATGGGTACCTAAGTGGGATGGGGAACCCTACCCCAAAAGCTAGCTGTTGAGGTGGAAGAACCAACCCACTTAAATACCCCATTGAGCATCCCATTCTACTCAATGTGGGACTTGGTATCCCATACTACCAAGTCTCCATCAATTGGCCCCCCATGGAAAGCCGACGTCTCGGTGGCTGCACTCCACGACACTTCACTCGGCCACCTGCCAGTCAGAACCCTTCGTGGGTATTCCTCTCCGGAGAGGTCGTAAGCATGGCTCTGATACCAATTGATGGGTACCTAAGTGGGATGGGGAACCCTACCCCAAAAGCTAGCTGTTGAGGTGGGAGAACCAACCCACTTAAATACCCCATTGAGTATCCCATTCTACTCAATGTGGGACTTGGTATCCCATACTACCAAGTCTCCATCAGATACCATGTGAATCTAATGTTGTATGACTGTTTCTATTGCTTCAATGAAATATAGAAAGTTATGGATTAAATAAAATTACTCATTTGGAGAGTTTTTCTCCCTTTCAATATTGTATGATATCATATGGGGACACTTCTCAGAATTATGTCATTTAATTGACATAACTCCTTTGTTTGGACCTGTATAGTTGTTGTGGGGACTAACGATGCGGAACAAGGAAAGAAAAGGGGAGAAGGAGGGAGAAAAAGTGGAGGGGGTTGAAGGAAACATCTTGAAGTCTAACAATGACAATAATCTGCAGCTATTTATAGAGAACCCCTAGCACAATAATTTAAATATAAAGCGGAAGAAATTGCTAAAAGCGCAAAATTAAATCCAACTGAATTTCCGTCACTTACTCATGCTTAATTGTTGTAAAAATTTATTCCTTGTATGCAGTTTATGTAGCAAAGATTTTCCTGCTTTGTGGTTGATACATTTGTAAATATTTTCTTTTATTGTTTCCTCTCA
Organism: Vachellia pachyceras; assembly: GCA_025593235.1. Classification (NCBI taxonomy): domain Eukaryota; kingdom Viridiplantae; phylum Streptophyta; class Magnoliopsida; order Fabales; family Fabaceae; genus Vachellia; species Vachellia pachyceras. The sequence continues at coordinate 8,376 of JANTPZ010122293.1, read as the reverse complement.
ATTTCTCTTCCTTCGTTGTTTGGATGCCCTTGAGAGAGTTGTTTGGCATCAGGAAGGGAATGGATTCCTTTCCCTTTTTTTTATTGAGCAGTTTTGTTCCCTTTTATGATCTTTTTAAAAGTGGGGACATGGTGTCTTTTCTCATTTCTTTAGTATATAATATGTGCCCTAAAATCATGCCCAAGTTCAAAAATGCAGTTGAAATCCTTCTGACTGTGAGCATCTCCCTTCGTTATTATGTTGAGTCAAGAAATTGTAGCTGGACACCAGTTGCGTAGTAAGAACTGGCCCTCACCTGTCAAAAATACCAAACCCTGTCAACCTGTTTCCATGATGATTAGCATTCTTGTTATTCATGAAGATTACAGCATTTGATATTTTGTGCTTTATTCACTTTTGTTCTGTGTACTATATGTAGGTTTGAATTCCAATTTCAGATTTTCCAGTTGATTTTTAACTGCTATCATTTTCAGGTCAGGCATCCAAATATTTTGTCATTTCTTCACAGTACTGAGACTGAAACTTCTGATGGCGGGTCTGCCAAGGTCACAATCTATATTGTTACAGAGCCTGTCATGCCACTTTCAGAAAAGATTAAAGAGTTAGGACTAGAAGGTACACAAAGGTATGAATAGAGCTTTCTACTCTGTATTTTGGCAGGAACTTTCTTTTGTTCTTGTAATTTATCGTGTAATATGCTTTTATTCCCTATAAGATGTATTATATGTTAATTGTAGATGACACAGAGTTTTACACCAAGTAAAAATTGATTTATGAATTTGTTATTATGCACTGCATTTTTATCAATGTTCTAGGGACGAATATTATGCTTGGGGGCTGCATCAAATAGCCAAGGCTGTGAGCTTTTTAAATAATGATTGCAAACTTGTGAGTATTCATGGGTCAATTGAGACTTTGGCTCTTCTGAGGAATGAGTATATTTTTCTTGACAAGCTTTGGTGTTACAGATTCATGGTAATGTTTGCTTGGCTAGTGTTGTGGTCACACAAACTTTGGACTGGAAACTACATGCTTTTGATGTTCTTTCGGAATTTGATGGGAGCAATGAAGGTTCTACTGGGCAAATGCTGGTAACAAAGATGCCTGGTTATAATGCTTTTTGCCATGTTCTCTTTGGCATTGTACTCTGTACCTGAATTTCTACTGTTATTGTTCCTTGAATTTGAAATAGTAGAAACTCAAGTTTCAGCTGTGTGATGTTTCAATTATCCGGTCTTTTTGGCTTATGAGCATCTATGACAAACTATACTGACATTATGTGAATGCAGCCAAAGGTGTTTGTTTTTGTGTGTTTATTGTTTCAAGTAAAGGATGTGGAATAGTGCTCCCTACTTAATTCCTCGCATGTTCACATTTTTTTTTTCTTCATTCAGCAACATGCATGGCTTGTTGGATCACAATACAAACCAGTGGAGTTGGCAAAATCTGACTGGGCTGCTATAAGAAAGTCTCCTCCATGGGCCATTGACTCTTGGGGCATGGGTATGTTGCTATTGTTTTGCTTGTTCATTTATTTAATCCCTCCTTTTTTTTTCCTGAGAATTCATTGTAATAGCAATTTGGTAGGCACTTGGAAGGCATAAGTTGACACTATAACTGTTGCATTATTCTTACTGTTACCAATACTTTCTTCCTCTTCTTTCCTAACCTTTTATAATATGGCCGGTGGAAATCAGGGTAACATGGATTATATTGATATGTACTCTGGTGTATATGCCAGAGGGTATTTATAGAAGAGAGTTACAAGATGTATTCTGTTTCTGCCGTATTAACTATAACTATTTAACAGCCTAACTGATATCTACCCTTGCGTGCCCCCTCAAGATTGGTGTGAGAGGCAAAACACAAGTATGGACTGAAGATGATCACACTGATCATAGGGAACAGGTTTAGTCAGTATACCTGTCAACTGGTCTTTAGGAGATACACGAGTAACTACAAGCTGTTTTGCTGAACTTTCTCCCTTACTAAGTGAATATCCAACTCAACATGCTTAGCAAAAGAAGTATTAGGGAGAATGACAACTAAGGACCTCATCAAAATTTTGGCCCCAAATTCTGAACTTATTTTTCTATAAGGTCATATACAAGTATTATGAGGGCCAAATGGGGATAGCTTTCCCAAAATGGTTTTTTCCTCCTTTCTATCCACAAGATTCAAATTCATTACCTTGCTTAATTTCATAATGTTAGGAATCAAATTTGAATTGTAATTTTTCCTTATTTATTTCCCATAATCATGCCTAGGATTAGGAGAGAATAAATCATCATTAATGTTGATTGTAATCGTTGATTATGCTCCCTTTGATTAAGCCTTCAACATCTATATATTGTACTCCTTTGCTTACATTGGAATATATAGCAGTGAGAGTGATTCAGACTCAGTCTTATAAACATGGTATCAGATCTACCTGGGTTTGATCCAAACTCAGTGACTCATCCCTGAGTCCACCTTTCTGTGCAAAACCGACAGAGAGAGAGAGAGGGAAATGCGGTACTATATCTCCTAAATGGGACATTTGTTGACTACACTGCCTCCACCAGACACCATAAACGCCGCTGATTGTCTAGGTCCTGGAGTCTGACGATGATTTGAGCCACGTGTGAATCTCACACGTCGACGTAGCTCCCTACATGTGACAGGCACGTGTTGCCACCTGCTGCAATCCATGGGCTTAACTTCTATGGCTCTAATAAGTTATACAAGCCGTGAAGCTCAACCAAACACCTCCTTATCTACCTCTTCTTCAACCAAATTTGAGATGGCCCAGGAAGTAGCATCTGTTGGAGAGAATCAAATAATGGTTATTAACCATAAACTCAATGGCAATAACTATCTGTAATGGTCACAAAGTGTGTTGATGTATTTAAGAGGAAGGAGAAAGGAGAAATATATCGATGGTCAGGCACCCCAACCTTTTCCAACTGACCCAAACTTCGATACGTGGTTTGCAGAAAATAATAAGGTAATGACTTGGTTATGTACTTTTATGACCCTTGAAATTAGTGAAGGCTATATGCTTGCTAGGACAACAAAAGAAATCTGTGATGCCTCAAACCACATGTATTCCACCTTTGACAAAACTGCAACGGCGATTTAAATGAGAAGGAAACATAGAGATTTGAAGTAAGGAAGTTCTGCTGTAACTCAATATTATAACACCTTGATGCGTATATGGTAGCAACTCAACTTCTAAGTTATCCCATGGATGGATTTTGATGATGCTCATTATTTTAGGTAACTGGTATAGAAGGACAAAACAATTGATTTGCTTTTGGGTCTTACTGATGCATTTGAGGAGGCAAGGGGAAAAATCATTTGGTTAAAGCCATTGCCCTCATTGTTTGAAGTCTTCAACATGATGAAGTTAGAGGAGAGCAAGACAACTCACCTAAGGTACTCAACCGCCTGGGGGAGGTTCAGCACTAGTTGCAAGGGGTCCTCAATAACATGAACACCATAAAAAGAAAGGCAAAAAATGGTGTAATCATTGTAACAAGAACGGGCATACTAGAGACGAATGTTATAAATTACATGAGAGACCTACGATGGAAAAAGCCATCACACTTCATATGAAGAAAAAGAGGAAGAGGGAGAACACTTGAGCAAGGCAGAACTGTAAATACTGGGAAGGATTCTTGACAAATAGAATAAGGTAAAATCTAACCTTAATTTGAACTTGGTTTGGTCAAGTAAATCTATCATAGCTCTTAATGCAATGATGACTAGTGCAGACACCTAGATAGTAGATTCTGGAGCAACAGATCATATGTCCGGTAACAAATCTTTATTTAAAGTTATCAAGTATTGCCATGAGAATCTCAGAGTAAAAGTGGCTATTGGATTATATACAAAGGTTGAAGGAATAAGGACTGTAGTGTTATCTAAACACTTGGAAATTCACAATGTATTATTTGTGCTTGCTCTCACATGCTATTTAATTTCTGTAAACAAGCTTACTACCAATCACATGTTTTAGGTGATGTTTAACTTGAATTTACGGCTGTTTCGGTGGTATTGGTTTTTTTAATTGTCATTTTCTCCAAATGGTCACAGATTTCGATTAGCTATTAATATCACTTTTGTTCTTAGAGTCTGCTTCCTTTAGTTTTTGTCGTTCCCTTTTTCTTACTACTATGTTTAATTTTTTCCCCCTTCTATTTGATGAATACTTTGTGTTGAGATATGATTGAGATATATATTAGGAAATATATCCTTTACAATCAGGAATTAAAATTATGATTTTGTGTATTTAATTATAATAATAAGCCATTAATAAGAAGGCTCATCCTTGATGTATATCCCTATTGGGTAATTTAATAGACGTGAATTTTACAGTGCATTAGCTTACATGGTAGCAGAGCCTAACCTAGGCTTAGCTATTTCTTTGCGTCGTCATTGTTCATCGTCCCTGTACAGAGCACTGTTCACGGTCAGTACAAGTCCGTACGCGTCACTATTTGTTCCGGCGGCGTCGCGTTTTTGGTTTTGAGTGCGTCACTGTTCATATCTGTACAGTCCGCACAACCACTGTTCACCGTCCGTACAATTCCGTACGGTTCACTTCTGTTCGGCTGATTCGTGCGTTTCTTCTATGCAGTGTGTTTTTGGTTTGCTTTTGGCTGCTGGTTACTTCTAGTTTGTTGGTTTGTGATGCTTAGTTGCCGCCCGTTTGCTATTTGGTAGTTTACGGCTGTTTCGGTGGTATTGGATTTGACATCAGGGAGGAGGATTGGAATCGCTAATAAGAAATGAGATGAACTCTATTATCTTGAAGATTCAAGCATCTAGAATAATGGAGTAAGGAAGGCATTGCTTAGCCCCAATTCTCATAATAAAGATGTACACTTGTGGTGTACTAGGTTAGGTCATCCGGTTTTAATTATAGGAAGCATGCGTTTCCAAATTTATTTAATAAAGATTCTACTCCTTTTCATTGTAAAACTTATCAATTGGCCAACAAACCTAATCTTCTTACCCCAAACAAAACTATACACCTACCGAATCTTTTGCCTTAATCTATAGCGATATATGGAGACCAACAAAAATAAAAGCTCTAAGCCAAGAGAGGTGGTTTTTCACATTCGTTGATGATTATACTTGGATTACATGTGTGTACTTAATGAAAGAAAAATCTGAAGTACTGCAAATATTCCAAAAATTTCATTCATTTGTCAAAACCTATTCCACACCTCCATTAAAGTGTAAAGGAGTGACAATGCTCAAGGATACTTGAGTCGACCCTTTAGGGAATTCCTTGATCAGCAAGGGATTCACCATCAAACCTGTGTTTATATACCTCAACAAAATGGAGTTGTTGAGAGGAAAAATAGGCATCTCTTGGAAGTAACCCGAGCCCCTATGATAGAACGAAATGTCCCAAATGAGTTTTGGGGAGATGCTGTGTTCACTGTAGCTTACCTCATTAATAGGATGCCGTCCAAAATCCTTAACTTCAACACTCCTATTCAATGCATACTCGAAACTTATCCAAACTCCTCTCATGTCTACCATAACCTATAAAGTGTTTGGATGTGTGGTCCTCGTGTATAACCAAAATGGAGGAAAACTAAGTGCTCAGGCTGACACATGTATCTTCTTAGGATACTCTTCTACCCAAAAGGGATACAAGTGCTATTGTCCCACCACTCGAAAATTTAAAGCATCCAAAGATATAGTGTTTTATGATGATGACCATTACCCCAAATTGTCGATTGAGGGGGAGAACAATGGTATGGAATCGCTAATTTGGGAACATGAACCAACAAACCACCTTGAAAATCCAATTGAACTTGGAATCCCACCATATCCATACTTACAAACTAACCTAAGAATCCCATAGAACCTGAAATCCCATAAATATCCATACCAACAAATCAGCTTGAACCTACAATCCCAACCTCTCCAAACACACCCTAAACTGTGGAAACTAATGTTGAGATTGGCATTGTGGTGGCTAGAAAATCAAGTCCTATTGAGACGACACCACAAGATCAGGAGGAAAAAAGTAATAATAGAGTCCCAAACATTCTAAGGCAACACCATGACTCTAACCCGGTGTCAGATTTTGAGGAATTGGGCTAGCCATGCACTCAAAAATGGGGTAAGATCTTGTACTCAACATCTCATTCAAAGATTTGTCTCGTGGCAATTTATCTGCTAGAATGCAGAGTTTTGTGGTGACTTGTGCACAGATCAAAGTACCAAATACATTCTAACAAGTAATGACTAATTCTAACTAGAAACAAGCAACGAAAGAAGACTTGAGGGCCTTAAAGGAGAAAAAAACATGGGAGATCACCATCCTTCCTATGGTCAAGAAACCAATAGGATGCAGATGGATCTTTATTCCAAAGTTTAATCCTGATGGAAGTATAAATAAATATAAAGTAAGGCTAGTTGCAAAAGGGTATACCCAGACAAAGGAATTGATTATCAAGAAACATTTGCACATGTAGCGAATTTCAATACCATCAAAGTCCTTTTGTCTATAGATACCAACTCAATTGGTCTCTATATGGCCTGAAACAATCTTCACAAGCATGGTTTGATAAGTTTGCTAAAGCAATCAAGAAGTTTGGCTATACTTAAGGGAAAGCGGATCATACCTCATTCGTTAAACATCATGATGGCAAGATAACTATTCTGATTGTGTATGCAAACGATATAGTCATAACTATGAATGATGGGCCATCTATCATCCAACTCAAGAAGGCCTTAGCAAAGGAGTTTCAGGCTAAGGATATGGGATTAATGAGGTACTTCCTTGGCATGGTAGTAGCAAGGACTAAGAAAGGGATCGATGTGTCACAACGAAAGTATACGTTTGATTTACTTCAATAAACTGGGATGCTAGGAGTGAAACCAGATGAAACTCCAATGGAAGACTCATGCAATCTTCAAGTCAAAATGGAAGGAATACTTGTAGATTCTGAGATGTATAGAAGGCTTGTGGGTGCATTGATATATTTAACTCACACTCCGCCAGGCATTAGCCATGTGGTCGGAGTAGTAAGTCAGTTCATGCATCAACCTCAGGAAGAACATATGATTGCTATGTACAGAATCCTAAGCTACCTCAAACTTAATCTTGGAAGATGAATTTATTTTAAAAGGGGAAGTGCTAGAAATATAGAGATCGACACTGATCCATATCCTGTTAGATCTGTGGATAACCAAAGATCAATAACGAGTTATTGCACATTTATTTGGGGTAATATTGTCACCTGGTGAAGCAAGAAACAGAACAGTGGTATCTAAAGGCAGTGCTGAAGTTGAATTAAGAGTTGTGGCTCTTGGGGTATGTGAAGGAATCTGGCTCATTAGACTTCTGAGTTAAGAATTCCATATGAAGGCCCCTTGGACCTCTAGTATGACAACAAGGCAAGCATAGAAATGACCAAGGACCTAGTCTATTAAGATTGAATGCAACATGTTGAAATTGATAGGCACTTCATTAAAGAGAAAGTTGAAGGTGACATCATTGAATTGGATTATGTATGTTCAGCGGACCAAGTTGCAAACATAAATGACTAAGCCTCTTCCTCGAGTCAAATTTGAAGGACTTTGAAGCAAGCTGGGAATGATAGTTATATACTCTCCAACATGAGGGGGAGTGTTAGAAATCAAATTTGAATTGTAATCTTTCCTTATTTATTTCCATAATCATGCTTAGGATTAGGAGTAAATCATCATTAATGTTCCTTTGATTGAGCCTTCAGCATCTTTATATTGTACTCCTTTGCTTACATTGGAATATACCTAGTGAGAGAGATTCAGACTCAGTCTTGTAAACTCAAAATAACCGGTTGAGTGTCTAGTGCATTTTTAATGACTGTGTTACTGTGCTTATGCATTAGCAAAATTGGCTGCCAATTTTTTTTTTTTTTGGTCGTGGCCTGGGCTGGGCATTGTTTGATAACCTAAATTATATGAACTTGTTCACATGTTGCAACTTCTTTTAATTTGTTCATCTGTTGTTTCCTTTTTCCTCCTTTTCCTTTCTGAGTATGTCTCTTTGACTGATTTAAGGGTTCTATTCTTATAGGTTGTCTCATCTATGAGCTATTCTCGGGTGTCAGTTTGGGCAAAACAGAGGAGTTGCGCAACACTGCCTCCATTCCCAAGGTTTGCCTTCTACCAGTAAAACTATTGTTTTTCAAATGTATGTATTAATATGGAAATTGAAGGAAGCTTTAGTATTTAAGTTGGTCTGATAATCGTTCCTATGACATTAATTTTTCATCCTTATGTCTATTTCTTTGTCTCAGTCTCTGCTTCCAGATTACCAGCGCCTATTGAGTTCCATGCCATCTCGTAGATTAAATACATCAAAGCTTATAGAAAACAGTGGTA